>JABSTQ010010902.1:0-155402 GCA_013358835.2 Ixodes persulcatus
TATCATAAAAATATCATGAACGAACTCGAAAAAAAAGTGCACAAAAAGACAAGGACAAAAAACAGGAACATGTAGGACACAGACACGTGCACATTCGCAACTCGATTTATTGAACATAAAAGAAAAGAAGTAAGAGGATGAGAGAAATCAGAAAGGCTGTGCTCGGAGAATTTGAGCTTCAGGAACCGGGGCGTGAGGCAAACATGTCAGGTAGATTGTTTTGCAGACACTCTAGAATTAACAACAGCTTTCCCATGAAGTAAGGTGGTGAGTTCATTTTTATTAAACATCTTGAAAAATAGCGCACAAAAAGCAAGGAACAAAGGAGAGGAATACCTACACTACATATGAGTGCAGACACCCAACTCACATAACTTAGAAAAGCAAAAGATAAAGAATGCGGAAGGAGCTTCAGCAAAAGTTCGAACAGGTCTAAGTGGAACGTGCTAATTCACTCATATGCATAAGACTGTCAAAACGATTTCCTCGGCAGCTCAGGTAAAAGACGGATGTGCGGTCACATTGGTCGCCCATACTACGAACAATAAAGGCCTAAAATAATTCTCTTGTATGTTTTTTATAGTATCTGCTAATTACTCATGTTTCTCGTAAGGATGGCATACACGAGCAGTGTAAACAGTGCACAAGTAGGTGACAATCCATCGTAGATTTTAGAGAGAGATTGAGCTGTCTTTATGTATTAGCCATCCATCTGTTACCTTAACTGACATGGGAATTATGTTTTTTTTTGTTTTTTTCTTAATCTGCTCTTCTAACAGGTTAATCAGTGCGTCCCACTTGGGCCTGTGCTCGAGCTCCTTCCGCATTCTTGATTTCTTCCTTCTCTGATTTATGCGAGTTGAATCTGCGCTTGCATGAGGTCTAAGTGTTGCTCTCCTTATCTCCTTGACTTTTTGTTAACTATTTTTCAAGGTGTTCAATTAGTACCAGTTCACCACCTTACTACAATCATGCAACAACTAAAAGCAATTACAACTTACACCATTCGCTAAAGGCAGTACCAAACGAAAAAAACAGGGATTGGGTGAGGTATGTCTAACACTACATACTTAAGACTGAACAAATATAGATACCAAAAACTGGCGAGACACTACCTTAATTCAGGACATGCTTGTAAATTTCCCCAGAAGCTTGTAATTAATACTTGATAGCCTCTAAAAAGCACATCAGTAGGAAGAGAATAAATGCTTCACCATTTGAAGCAGCCTGAGTGTTTCTAGAGGTGTGAAATTCGGTGCACGTGCGTTGGATCATAGGAAACATGTGTACAGCAAATGATGTTTTCGAGCTCGACATTTCGCGAGGAATTACTTAAGTGCCGGCGTGAAAAATTATTTTGCGGGCACAAATTTTTGCGATCGGGAGTGGTATGCTATGCATTAATCACCTTGAGGTGAATTCATCGCGGCACCAATTTTTGGCAATTCTTTTCTGATTACGAATCGTGAAAATGAAGTCGTTTGCAGACGACTGGGCGGCGGAAGCTACGGGCTTGTCAATCAATCAATCGCTGCCTTTCGTGGGGTCCAGCTCTCCGCACGGAAGTACGGAGAGTGGCTTCGGCGATGGAGGGGCACCGCGCTCTTCAGGACATTCTAGTTAACGAGTAAACAATACGGGGAAGAAAAACAATCAACCCCGCCGCCGCCGCCCGCCGCCCCCCCCCCCCCCCCCCCCCCCCCATCTCCGGCTCCCAAAGAGTTCCGCCGGTACCGATGGACCTTGAGCGAGACCGCAGCCTCTGCATCGGGGAAAAAAGAAGAAAAACAGCCTCGCATAACACCATTCGCACACAATTAGTAATGCTGGTAAAAGCAAGCGATCTGCAGACAATAACAAGCCTTTTGAACCCAGCAAAGAATAATCTAGCCCTAACGAACAAAGAAACGAACTTACTTCGGGTCCCGTGCCGTGATCCTGGCTGTTGAGCAGATTTAACGTAGTTCCACGTCTCACAGTCGCTTCCCTCTTTTACGGACACACTTGAAACTAAGGCAAACTCCACGCACCACGACTAATCGGGAAATTGACCACAAGACACAGGCATGCAAACACACAACGCCGGCAAAACGCGCGGAACCGATCGCGTGCGAAACATGGGCAGGCTGCAGGCTGTAGACAACGTTGGCCGTTGATTCGAAAGGGTTGTATTCGTATCTTCAACATGTTTGAAATAAAACGATCAGCAAATCACGTTTTAAAACTCATAAAAAACACAGTAATTATAAATTATTTCGCACTCAGCATTTTCACAAGATTATAAATAAGTGCTGAACACGAAGCAAAATCTTAAATACGAAACTAGTCGTACAATGGCCGCAAACGGATCTAACAAACATTTAACTTTTTTCTAATGGCGCCTCAACCGAACGGGCGGCTTTGGTCTAGTTTGTTAAAGCAGCATCTTTCTGAGCTTGTGGTTGTCGGTTCGAATCACCGTGAAGCCACCTTATTTGTTATTAGTTTTTATTATTTAAATAATTTTTTTTATGCTTTTGCAGTCGTAGGCATCGTGATTTAAGGTAACAATCACGCAGACGGTGAAAATAAAAAGTGCGAGCCCAAGGTTGAATTGTTGCGATGCACAAACCGTGGCCCTCTTGTTTTGCCGGGATAATTCACTGCCTTCGTGCTAATATGTGGGTCAGTGTAGTAGGCAAACAGCGCAAGTCCTTTCAACGAAGAAAGGAATGTAATAATAATGAGCATATTGCGAGCAAAATGGGAAAATGTGTAAGTGGTAAAACTGGCACAGTGATGCAGCCGAAGTTTTTCTGAAAGCGGTCATCTTCACCCAAAGTTGAATAAAAAAATACCGCCATTTTAAGGCAGTTATATAGCTGAGCTCATAGCGCGCTACGTATTAAGCACATCTCTGAGGAGGAGTGGAGCTCTGCCATCACGAGTTCCGAACTTCTCCCACACTCCGGGCTGTCCAGAGAGCCCACGATGCGGCGGTGAAGCTAGGCCTCCCCGTCCCCACGTGGGAGCGGCCCGCGGTGCTGCTCTAAGGGCGGCGCTTCTCTGGACCTCAATAAAGTTCTTTGTTTGTCTATCTGTCTCAATTTACTGACTTCCGGAAAGTTGTATTTAATTTTGTTCTGGTAGATCAGTCCTATCCCCCCGTGCCGCATGGTTTTACTTATCGCCGGTTGCGCTTCGTAGTTTTACTTTTTTATTAGGCCTAAACACGTTTTTATTCCTGAGATTCAAGTACAGTGCGGATAATTAAACTAGCTTTCTGAAACGGTATCGTTCGGCGTTGTAACATTTATTTTTCGCAGCGTCAAGGGGTCACGTTCACAAACCCGGCAGTGTGAACATCCACAACGCATCGGTGTTTCTCGCTTTTTTTGCGTTAAAAAAAAAAAAATTATATTCGCGTTCCTCTGGTACGGTATGTCGTATAAGATAACCTATCAAAGAGGCAGATATCGTTCGTCTATGTGAATATTTAAAATATTTCTGTTAGATGATCGTAACTACCACAGAAAACAGTCGATTCCTGCCTAAATAGCATATTTTAACACTCGATTAAAATCACCACTAAAATGATCTCAGGAGAGTTATGTACCTCTCGTAGCGTCATTAGCAATAAAAACATCTATTACTTTTCTAGTTTCTGGAAAGTAATGTTTATTATTGTTTTTGTAACTCAAGCGCGTGCTCAATCATGCCACTTGTTTTTTTGTTTTTTTTTTAGGTTTTGCTATACCATTTTTATTTTTTATTAGAGTCAAACACGTGCGTATACCGCCGGACTTTAAGTATAGTACATCAAATTAAACTAGCTTTCTGAAAAAAGTATCGTTCGCCGTTGTAAAATATATTTTTCGTGGCGTCGGCGGTCAGATTCTCCAATCCTGGACTGTGAATGTTCAACACCGCACTGTTTTTTTTCGCGTTTTCGCGATAAAACTCGTTAGCCTTGCCATGCTGGGATCAAATACGCCAGCGTCGGCAGTCATTTACGAAGGATTGATCAACGCAAACATTTCCACTCGCTATTCATGAATTGCCGCAGTTCGTCAGAATCGCAATGACTTGACTGCATAGTGAAAAGGGGAAAAAATAAAACGATGCCGGTCAGTAAACGTAACTTCCATGGCAGGGCTCCCAGCCTGAACAGCAAAGCGCCGATGCCGGCCAGTCACTGAACTTCCATGTAAATACTGGCCACCAAAGACAGCAAAATACCGATGTCGGCCAGTTGCTGAACTTCCATGTAAATACTGGCCATCAAAGACAGCAAAATACCGATGCCGGCCAGTTACTGGAACCTCCACGGAAAAACTGGCCAGCAAAGACAGCAAAAAACCGATGTCGGCCAGTCACTGTAACTTCTACGGCTGAACTGGTCAGTGAGCAAGACGAAACCCCGACGCCGGCCGGGGCCGGTAGCTCACCGGCGCCCATGGCCGGGCGCCACCATCCAGCTACCAGGACCGGCCGGCGTAGTCCCGATACCGGCCGACGCGTTGTGCTACCTGGGCTCTAGTGGCGGGAAGTTATCAATTGGAAGACATTCCACGTTGTCTGCAATTGAACTTTCATGGTGCAAAAATATTGACAACTCCTTGAGGAGGTGTGCCATGTCATCCTCTACGTTTCCAGTGTTCGACAGTTTGAACAGTTTCGTTATCGGTATGTGTTTTAGTCCTGAGGTGAACTGATACACATGTAGGTTTGTATTGCAGCCCAGCATTTGTCATATAGCTCCAAACCGTCATGAATACCTCTAGCCGCAGATTTAAGCAACGCCAGTTCTCAACAACATTGCCCGTCAGCTGGAGCTTTGTAGGCGCTCTTAATCCTTCCATATCCCACTTCTGACACCATGCGTCAAATAAAGGCTCGAGCCGTGGGGTAGCGATTGAAGAAAAGAGAATGAAGTTAAATGGTTTGTCCCTTAAATAGCCTGCGGGGGCGCTGCCTATGATGCAGCAGGTTGCCAGAGTAGCAGCACCGTTATAGCCACGTGGCATCAACTTTCCAGCTAAACTTAGAGGGAAAACTGTGACGTCAAATGACGTCACAGGCCACGGCTTTTGTTCTTTCCACTTCCTCCTCTTCCTTCTATACCAATCGTTGATGCATATGTATGAACATACAGGCCCCAGGCTAGTGGGGGATTACGCCTGAGTAATCCCCCACTAGTATAAACAAAGTATTATTATAAAAAAATTTACAAAAAAGTGGCAAATAATCGAACCGGATGTGTTATTAGCACATTGTGTTATTGTGGTAGGTGGCGCAAGCTACCGTGCAATACGAGAGGTTTGGTCGTGTAGACATTGCTATCAATCAATCCATAGGAAGTTCGGTTTTTGGTTCGGTCGGTTCTAGTCGGTTCGATGAGTCCTGGTGTGTGCTTTGTGTGTAGCTGTTTCAATCTGGTCAGTTTGGTGCTAAGCGGAAGCAATACGTTGAGCCTGGGAATGCGCTCGTGCTCCAGAAAGCAACTGCCTGGAGAAAACCAGCGAATAAAAACAAGGGTACTAGGACGAAACCGACGAACCTGTAAGTCAGAAGACGCCTGCTGATATTTTGAAGGTGCAGTATTTTTGGCTGTATTATTTTGTTATTCTTTCAAAGCATGTTTTGCTAAGTTGTAGTCTGGACGTGTGTGCTCACTGAGTAGCACTCTTGTCTGGAACGTTTTCATACTCCTTAGATAAGCACGCAAAGCGGATAAACGTCCGAGTAAGGTTGGGTGCGAAGAACTTCAGGACAAAATTTCAGTGGATCGTGTTCTGTGAAAACGGTCTCTTAATCACATTTATTTGGAGCCCATAATGTCACGTTGGGGCAACTTAAAATAATTTTGCTCCACCTGATATTGATGTGCGTGTAGCGGTGTAGCCGCTGATTGCAGGAATGCCAGCAAAAAAGGTCCGCTCTACAAGACGCACTCATGCTTGTGTGTGAATTTAACCAAGACAGAACTCGACAAGAATCGACCGAGCTAGTTTTCCAGCTATTGGCGCTAATTTCATGATTTTATTTCAGAAGACATTATCTATATTCAAGGAACCCGGGGACCTTTGACCAAGCACCACTGCTAGTGGCTATTGTTTTTTCAGAATAGAATCATTGAACAGCATTTTAAACGCAAATATGAACATGGCTTATTGGTAATGTTAACCTAGAATGTCCAGAAAAAATTTTAGGTTAAAGGGTACTCAATCGGAACTTGAAATATCTGTAAAGCCTTAAGGAGCAAATGTAATAAGATAAATAGTACCTGTAAATGACAATCACACGCTCAACGTTTGATTTGAGGGCTGGATTTTCTTTTCTTCTAAATTACGCATTTTGGAAACTGCTTCAAAAACAACTCTCGGAAAGTGCCATGTTTCTTTTGGATGCCCGTTGCGCTAGGATGTGCCCGTGACATCTTCGGTTCTCTCGGGGCCGAGCGTACTGAGGTTATAAGCTTTGCCAATTGGTGGCGTCATAGCGTTACAACCTCGCTTTGTCAATGTATTCGAGGGATGAACGATCTCACCTTCTCTACCTACTCCGCCATAACCACCGTGTTCGCGGTGTACTTTCACTGCAGGCTACCTGTGGTTGTGTGTGCAGAATACCCTTTCAACATGATTATTCTTACGATGATGACATCAGTCAACTACACCGGCGGCGGCTTGCTTGCAGCGAGACCGGAGCCAAGCGATGCAGTTTTTAGGTCAAACTATGCTGTTGTTTGGTCTACTCACTACTCATCGAATTTGTCCTCCTTTTGTAGTAAAGTCCTTACTACAAAACTTTATTATGTTATTATATTTTTAGAAATATTATAACATAATATTTCTAAAAAAACGAGGGTTTTGGATATACACATTTGTGTACAAAACGTTAGAAAGGGCTAAGTCCTCTCACAGAATATAATGGCGCGTCTCGACGTATACACAGAGAATGATCGCGAACATTCAACTCGTCCAACGAAGCAAACAATCTTTACAAAAAGGGACCCTGGACGCCAAACTTGTTGCAGTTACGTCACTAGGGTTGGCTGCACCCGGGGCGATGGTGCGCTTAGATACCTTCACCCTCGTGCCTCCCCCCCCCCCCCCCAAATTGTTGCTTACCACAGTACCTCCCCCCCCCCACTCCTTTTAGTGACACCACTAAAAGGAGTGGGGGGTGACACCACTAAAAGGAGTCGGCAACAATGGAGTGGCTCAGAGGAGCTTGGCGATGCAGTCCAGCGTGACCCACTTACGGTGGCCTTCTCCGCCAATCTCTCGCGCTCGTGCCCAGGCCTGATTCGTACACACGAGAACGCCGTGCTCCCGCAGCATATCGCTGCTCCTTCATGTCCAATGATGTCAGGACGCCCCATCAAAGCTTTAGGGGCATCCGCTAGGTGAAATTTGTGAATCATAGATTTCAGTTTAAAATATAATTTCTTGCAATTTTCAGCCAACGACATGCGTTTCGAGGTCTTTTTATTAAATAGGTCAAATTTTGGAAATAAAATAAGCACTAAAAGTTTGTTTCAGTACCTTTGAACATTACAAATACGCCACGATAGAGATAGACAACCAGAGATTGTCCCTGGTCAATATGAAAAAGACCATCAACGAGCACAGTTCCTCACCAACTCTGTGTGGGATTTTTGCGGGGACACTCTGTGTTTTATGAAAACCCCGAGCGTCTGTGCAAGCACCTCGGGAGGTTCTAGGATTGCTGTTTTTGAGGAAATTTAAACAATATGTTCGCACCTGGTTTCGCCCTCGCTCGAAAACATAAAAAAATACCCTTGTACACTTTGCTGCACTAAAACTTCGGTGTAATATTTGGACGTTCAGTTTCTCTTCGCCAATTCCTGTTTTGGTCTTTTTCAACTCATAGAAGAAGTCATTTTGTGCTTAACTCCTTCATATCCCTGTGCTAGAATCACAGGGACATGCACATTAACAAATTTAATGTTGAAAGACCTGTAATATTGCCAGGAACCTTCGGAACCCTACAATAAAAGCGCAGTCGCCACATTAGCGCGCGCCCACATAAGCCTCCGCGGACTTTCCTAGACAAAAGTCACGGATTTGCTGCCAAGCCGAGTTCTTTTTTCCGCCGTTCGTTCGAACAGAGGCGCTGCTTGTTATAAAGATATGGGTACTCTGACCAGAGTCGCCGCAGAGTCCTCCATGACTCTCTATACATGGCTGCGATGAGTCGCTTCTCGGAAGTCTAAAGCCCTCGGCAACAGCCGTTGATTCTGTCCTCCCCACACGGCTCAGGTTCGTGTTTCGCTTCTTTCCCGTTTTTGACGTATCATATCTACACATCTGTCATCGTTGCCCCATGAAAGACTAGTTATGTCGGCCTGAGCTCTTAGGAACTGTACAATGAAGAACAATCGCTACATCAGCATGCACTCGCTTGAGCTACCCCGTTCAAGTATGTAACTGTCAAAGCAAATATGGCCCGGATTTGCTGCCTGGCCGAGTTCTTTCTCTGGCTTTCGTTCAAATCTGGGGGGGGGGGGGGGGTTTAGAAAAACAAATTGGCATCCTTTAATAGCACAGGCCAGAGCTGCCGCAGACAGCTCCGTGACTCTGTATCCCGGGACGCTACCGGTAACCCAGGCCTTGGACCGACATGTTGGCTGCTTCTCCCACAGAAGTTCGGCGTGTCAGATGTAATGAAACATGATGCGCCCCCCACATCACTTCCGGGGAACCAATGATTGGTTTAGCCGTCAGTGGACTTGGCGAGAGGTTGCAAAAATCTGTCTGGAAGCGACTATTTCAAACCAGTCGCTTGTTTGGGAAACGTTGTAAGCAACACCTTCTAATTGCCTGTGGAATTCGCCTAAAGTTTGCCAATGTTAAACATGTCATCATCTAGGTAGTTAAATCTTTTGCGTCAGACTATATGCATGCTGTCCCCTGGGTATCTCTAGAAAGGTTTTGAGGCGGTGCTTTAACGGAACAGAGGGAGGGAGGGGGGAAGGGGGTTATTTCTTGGAGATTCGGAAATTGTTAGGGTAGTAGACTCGCATGAAAGCCATTATGCCTCCTTCCTAGGTAGGTTTCCTTGGAGGCTTAGTGAACGCAAGCTTTAGAAGGCATGACTTTTGTACTATTTCTTGCCCGTGCTCCACCGTATTTCGGCCGGGAAGTTGTTTTTGCGCAAAATGGTTTCTCTTTACACTCTTGAGGGAAGTGCGATTGTATGTAGAGAATTCCACATCTATTTGTAGAGTTCCGAATCTTCATGAAATAACTGATGCATTCTTGTTCCAAATCTTGATTATAAAATTAACTGACACAGTGTGGGCCTCCATCCTAATAGGTTACTAGTTTTTATTTAAATACTTCTGATTGTTCCATAATACAAAACTTGCAAACATCACTAGACTACAAATTGGGGGAACATCCTGCATGTTCCATGATGCACCTGAGCATTTATTACAACTTTGTTCCAAATCGTACTTAAATAGATCCCAGTTACTCCGGTGGATTATGTCACGTGGCAAGGCAGACGCGGGTCGGTTTTGGAACCCCGAAGTGTAGGATCTTTACCCTAGAGTGAGATGGAATACATTTTGGAACACCGCCTATGTGACACTCAAGAGAGAGATGACTGCGGAGTTACTCGTCTGCTGCCGTTCGCTGGTACTTGGAATGTTCCCGACACCCACAGGCCGACCACATAAAACCAGGGTGCTCCAGGTGGATGTTTAAGATACTTGATTAATTACGTAATTATTTGTTAACCCAGAAAATCTCCAACAAATCCCATAGAACCCACGGAGCTATCCCCACATTGTGTGTGGGTTACCTAAGCAAACTAACAACCGTCTACACTTCCCCCCAGACTCATGGTCCTATCCCCACAGGGTGTATAGGTTCCCTAAAGCAACCCGAAAAATCTTCCACACGTCCCATGGACCCAATGTCCTCGGCCGACAGATATTTTGGGATACCCACGCCAACCTACAGGTGTCCATAGAGACCTCTAGGATCCCACACACATTATCTGTGAGAGTTTTATGGTAATTTAGACCAGGGATTACGGGCCATTGATAAGCTGTCAACGATCCGCAAATTTTATGACCTGTCATGGCCATGGCCCAATAATGTGTTCGTTTGCAGGTTTCGCTTTTTTCTCATCTCCAGTATCGTGAAATTTGCGCAACCATTTTATATTTATGTCAAATTAGGTGAAATGTATATTGGAGTGTGGTTTATTATTTACTCTACGCATATCTGAATGCCGCCTCGCAGGCTCCGAGGCGAAACGCCGGCCTACGGATCCCCAGGTGGCGGTTTCGAATCCCGGCCGAGGTGTCCGCAATTTGACGGAGGCTTCTTGCGGAAAAGGCACCGTGTAACCGAGCTTTTGGTTGCACGTCTAAAGGTTTCAAAGTGCTCAAAGTTAATCCTCAGTCCTCCGCTGGGCGTGCCAGATGCCCGTCGTGGTTTGGCACGAAAAAGACCCCCAAATGTGACTTTTGTTTTGCATGTCTGAACTGGCTGCACGTGTGGAATCCGCACGGACGGGTTGGTGCAATCTCACTTGTACCTGTTGAAAATAAATACCTACGATACCGACCTATCGAATGAAATATGTTGTCCGATTAAGCCAAACTAACCTCATAAATGTCATTGAGCGATTGAGCAAAACCTGTGTTCATGACTAGATCCTTCCTTGGAAGTGCCAAAATGTGTTGTTATGTTGGAAGTTTGTTTTAGGTAATATTTTCATAGGTCGCGCTATCTTCGTCATCAATAAACACCCGCAAGTGTACCAACCTAACGAAGAAGCAGGCGGATATTGCGTTCAAAATTGCAATTTTTTTTTCACTACTTATTTATTTGTATTTATTTTTTAATCGAAATAGGTGCAATGAAAGATATTTAGAAATGACTGCAAAACTCTTTATTACCGCTCTGTTTCGGCGTTCGGGTTCAATGGGATAATGTCTCTAGGGCAGAGGCTTGGCAGCTTCAATCTCCGAACTACTTGGATCTCCATATTGAGTCAAGTCAGTGTATTCAGTAGATAGACAAAGACCATCTTTTTTATCGGTTTCATGAAAGCATCTGCATCCTCCATTATCTCCGTTGCATGGTGTCCAAGTTCCATCACTGTTCTGTGTGCACTGACAATAAAATGGTATTAACAAATTCAATTAATATAAGAAGATTCTCTCGTACAAAGCGTTCCTAATAGAAATACTTTTTTATATTTTTTTGCGTTTTCTTGTACTAGTACTTTACATCTCATATTTAGCTTCGCCCTTGGCTACGTATAAAAAAGTAAAATTGGTCACATATTGCTTCACTCGATTGCTCTCTCGTTGCAGAAATCTCGGCATTTAATTTACTATCACAGTGATGCAAGTTCGCATTTTTTATTTCATACAAAGTAGCTAAATGCCTCCACTATGTTACAAAAATATGATGTTGGACTTATGCGATCTATTACAATATTTTTCTGAAATTTTGTAAACTTCGGGGAGTTGAAGACCTGCGAAATTGCAGAGTGCACATTTTCTTCAATGAGAGAACATGAAGACATTGTTAAACGTTTATTACAGCAAATACTGTCTATATATAAATTAAAACAAACTCTTGGATATGATAGGTGATTCTATATAAATGAATTGGCTTGACATATTGCCAAAATTATTCACACCAAACTATAAATGATTTCAAAAATATTGTATCATTCCAGAAACTGAGTATCACATAAAAAGAAAATAAACACAGTAAACTTCACAATGCGGACACTGGCTTGTGTCTCTTTGTCTGATATTCATATATAAAAATCAGTGCGCCGTTGGAAATATAAATCAGGTTATTAAAATAAATGTATGCCTATGCATATGCACCTGTTATTTTTCAGGAAGTTTTGTTAGAGTGACGTGTTTCAGGCTAAACCAATAAAAAAGTTTTTTTACATCACACCTTTACTAAGAATATTGATGAATGAGCTCACATGAAATAAATAGAGATTCTTCAAAAGCGTTTCGGTAAAGTGCCGCTCGAGTAATTCCGAAGACAATACAACCTGCACACCTTCCAACCCTAGCACGACTAACAGTTGGACTCCATGTGCATTTCCGGTATGGAAACCATATACACGTTGAACTGCTCTGACATGGCAGAATCGTTTCTGCCTCTGAATGTGCTAACTATTTCTTTGGTCCGGTCTTTTTTTTTCCACGCACAATTTAACTATCCTGAAAAAGCCACTCGTGCATATTTAGCGGTAGCGGTCATCAACCAGAATATTTTTCGTATATATGCTGACTAAAGTTGCCTGTTTTCCCGGATACATTCCTGAATATATATATATATATATATATATATATATATATATATATATATAATTTTAGCCATTTGAAGACATGGTAATATGAAAAACGTACAAAGTTGAACGAATTGAGAGCAAATCAAAATGTAGGAACGTCTATATATAAAATTTGCAAGGAATTATACATTATAAAAAGACAAAAACCCTACCTAGCTTAGAAATTGTGTTCAATTTATTCAAGCAATAAATTAGTTTGACACACACAATGAAACACTTATGGGGAAACACAAGTTTAACTTAAAAATAAATTGATTATCACAATAAATATTTGGACTTTCCTTTGGAAATAATGATGCCTATATCATCGCATGTAGTTAATTATTATCACAAGTATTTTCAAGAGAAACATATATCTCCATACAAGCAAATCGTTTTACTCATACTGAGTAAAACATTTTGTGAGTAATTGCTTAGTTTTCTTTTTAAAGAAGTCACTTTTTTTCAATAATCTAATATTTGTTTTTCATAATCTTGAGGTATGTTTTAAACCATATATATTAAAGAGTGTATGATAAAAGTATCACCACCTAGAACAAACTGAACACTTGGTCACCTCTATATTTGCACATTTCTTTTATGACTTACGCATTTTAATATTTCCTTTTATTGCGCATTTTAATATTGCTTGAAATGCTCACGTCAGTCGTAAAAATAAAGGGTTAGGCGATGCAGGATTCTTAGTGAAATACAAGTATTTCGATGTACAAAGCAATAAAGCATGCATGCCATAAGTTTGAATGAGTTTTGTTTAGTAAAAAAAGCTTCTAAACGTTGAGTTTCTAGGCACTGATTTTGTTTTAAAAAACTAATGACAATATTTACAATTTCAGCTTACAAGTAACGTATATTCTAAACTTGTTTTAGAACTTTTGAACAGGAAGTCGTAGTGAATATTGTAAATTGATTTACGCAGGTCACTTGTGCATTATAACCTTTGTAGATGCACGAGTATATGCAATAGACAAACATAATTACTCTAACATCGGTACATAATAAGGGTGTCAAAAACGCCTAATGTAACTAATGTAACTTGTGATTTTTTATGCTCTTTTTATATTTTTGAGTTAATATCTGCTACTGTACTCTGCACGCACATCTATAGAACGCGGTAAATTAGATTTAGTGAGCAAGTGTCGAATTGACTTACATTCATGCCGCAATATTTTACACTAAAGTATTCGTCTTCGCTAAAAGCAGCGTCTGCTCCTGTAACAAATATTTGAATGCTAGAAAAATGAAAAACAAATTTTTTAGAAACATCCTGGCAAACAACTCGTTCACCCACTGCTTTAGCAACTTATATTACATGTACATAAGGTCGAAATTTGTTAGCAAGTTTGCATCTAGTAAAGCAAAACACGACAATTAAGGGTATTTGCAAGGTTCAGTTGAACACATATATACAATTAATAAATAATTATTATACACAAAGTTATTATTTAATTTTGTAAAAATTTCGTTACCTTAAATGAACAGTGTGTTACAATTTCAAATATTAAAGAACGTCTCAGTGTTTGGCCATTTTATGGTTTATGGTAGTCTCTAGTTCCAAGGTATCACGTCATGCTTTCGTGTCCATAAATTTCGACTTTATCGTGCTTACACCACAATTATCCAGGAATATTTTTATTGTTTATCTATACCATGTACTTATAAAGAAGGCATGCACTTATAATCAGCCTATTTTTGTTTCGTTTTTTAATAACACTAATTAATGTAGTACATTGAGAAAACTCGGGGCATGCTTCATTTAGCAAGTTTTGGTGCACGTACAACATTAATTCAATGTCTCGCCTTATTATTTAAATTCACTACTGTTCAAGCTAAACGTGAATCATCCCACGTCATAAACATAATAAGACGGATAGCCACAGACACAGATTCTACTTTATAAAAGGTTAGGCGGAATTCGTGTTTTAAATAAATGTCATTTAATGACGTTTTATGGTAATTACATTTCACTGATTTACAGTTTTTTTTCTTTAAATACAATGGCATAAAAACTATCTCCGGCGAACTGCTTGAAAACTCTTATGTAATTTAATACACGAACCTGCCCGGTCACTGTCTAGGAAAGTTTTGCGGGAGTCGCATATCTTACTATCAGCACAAGACATATAATTTAAAATTATGTAATGTATTGATATTCATTAGAGCTAGATAGAGCTCTACGAAGGTTAAGGCATTTAGATTGTGGCTATATTGTAATCGACGTACCTGCTCCATAACCAAACAGCATAAAGGGCACAGTGCTAAGATTAGAGGAGGAAAGCCAATAAGGAATATTTTCAACACACGCGATATGATCTGCTAAAATACAATAAAGATATTCACTAGATAAAAAAAAATTTGTTTGCATTTATTTTAATATAAATCGATGCCTAACAGTTAATTCATTTCGATCCGTATTTTTCAGCATTGCCCTGTGCTATTTAATGGAAGAAAGGATATGCTGATCACAGCCATTGCTTAGGCCTATTTTTTTTAACAAAATATCTGTGTACCTTAGACAGCGAAACCTTATCTGGATGCCAAACATTCATCATACGTATTTCTGTTCCATTTTCTATTCTAGAGACTATTCGAAGCGGAAGTCGATAAAACCTATAGTATGAAACCAGATAGCGAGTAACAGAATAAATTTCGAATCCAAAACACGAAACGATATTCCTGATTTTTTTATGTTGAAAGTATTCGAGTTCTCTCTATTCGCAATTTTAAACTAGAAGCAGTTATAGTTTTATGGCGCAATAAATGTATTCTTACTTACCCAAGGGCAATAAACACTGCGATTTGAAGAAAGGCAAATGTTTTAACTTCCATTTCAAAGCCTTTGAGAGAGCTCTGAAGAAGTGGGCTAAAAGATGTGCTTTTATATCTGAAAATGTGACATTTTTAGTTGTTTTCTTTTGAAACAAACTCAGTTTGACGTCATAAATATATAAGAAAAGGTTGCTGAGAGAATCACTTGCTTAAAATGAACAGCTTGCCGTTGACCTTTCCTCGAATGCACCTGTTTTTCTCAGTGAGCCCTCCTAGGTGTGGCTCGATGGAGGAAGGCATCTTAGAGCCTTTTAGGAATGACAAAACAAAATGCAATAATCAACTTTGTTCAATCTATGTCTTCTAGGCTTAAACAAAATAGTGTAATATATAGCTGTGTAATGATCATCAAATTCCCAAAACTGTTATATCAGTAGATTGACCCAAATCAAATAAGTGGTTGTAAGTATCGATAACCCCTTGCCTTAATCTTTTATTCTTCAAGGAACGTACAACACATTTTCGCTTTAAATATTCAGATTGCATTAAAATTACACAAATATTTTTCTTAAACATCCAGGTGTCATATCTTGCTCTAAACCAGGACTTCTGATGAGAGTCACAATGACGTGCCGACGCCGAGGTTAATGAAAAGCTTGCAAGATTAACATTGTATTCATCACTCCTATAACTGCCTATCAACTATCATCTCACTCCTACAAATCGGAAACGATGATTGATTTGCTGTCCGATATGCCTTTGAAAAAGTAGGATTTGTATCTTTTTGTCGGCTAAAGCAGACATGCTCACCAAACCCATGTTGTTTTAGCGTGAACTCTCACGAGCGTCTGCTTTTTTTTTCTTGACTAAATGCAGCGTTATCTTTCTGTCAACCAGGAACACAAACACGCAAACTACCCAAGGTAAATGAAAGAACAGGTGTGGTTTTGACATTTGCCAGAGAGCGCGCTAAACAAGCGCCGACACCGAAACGCGAGTCACACTCGTGGTTGAGCTTTATGGTCCACAAGGGCTAGCGCGAGGGATACTCCTTATTAGTAGGCAACGGGGTTAACTTTTAATACGGAGAGCAAGTCGTCTGCTTGTGGTGCAGGAGTTGCGGTTACGTCAGAAAGACGCCGAGCTCTGATTGGCTTTTATTGAAAGGATAGTGGCTAGACCTGAAGGCTTGACGCCTCGACGTCTACCCACTATTTTCTTTAAATCAGCCAATAAGAGCTCGGCATTCTGTCACCATCGCAACTGCTCTGAAAGAACCAGAAGAACTTTCACTTCGTATAGGTTTGATGACAAAAAATACAATCCTAAATTAGCTAACGTTACTACAAAAGTAAAAAGAAATTGACATATTTTTATCTTTTTTATTAAGAATCATTGGAGAATTGTGTCTCTAATGGTTACATATGTTGGTTAAATTGATTTCGAAAGATTAAGCGCCCTTCCACATTACATGTTATCAAAATATCTTGTGTTACTAAGAACACGTTAGATTTACCTGGTGGTCATTTCGAAGGAATAAAAAGTAACAGACAATGATTCGCAATTTTTTGGTATACACTCATGGGTAACTTTTCAAAAGTGGTAAGAAACGCTGAATCTTTTTTTTCAACCTTATAGGAGACCCTTTAAAACACGTTTTAATATCTCTTTAAAGCAAAAACTTATGAAGTTCAAAATGACTGTGGAGAAGTTAATAATATATTTAACAAATTATTCGCTGACATGGCACGAATAATTCCTTCTGCTCTCGGTCTAACGTGCAGGTTGATTTTTTTTTTGTATCATTTTTGTTCCAGGTACCATTGCTGTAAAAACATTACCGATGCAGTGAATGTAATTTTTATTTTTCAGTTGTATGTTTCGTAGATACTCGAATACAATGTTGAGAAAGAAGTGACTGGACATAAATACACATGGAGGCCTTCGTACTGACTTCTAGGTGCCGAATTCAAGTAATATATGAGCAGTTGCGAAAATGGTGATTGTGTTCTTTCTCTACGTGTAGTTTGATCTCAATACGAATAAGTAGCTCTAAGACGTTACACAACGTTTTGCTGTTCAAGAAGTTTAGTTTTCTCTTTGGACATGGTGGGAAATGTCAGCCATCCGCGGTTCCCGTAAACAAGACCCTCGTGCTTTAAAGATTTTTTTGTTTTCGAGCGTTTTCCAATAAACTTGTTAATCGATGGTTACACTCTTTACGGGTTGATTTTTGAGTCGACAGTACTCTGAAGCAGTATGATATATGCTAGTTAATTTTTCGTGTAAACTTATTTAGTATATTAGAAGGCATTCTTCTGAATCAATCTTATATGTAGCCTAGGCCGATTTGTATTTAAAAAATAAACTTTAAATGACTAACAACAGCCTGCATATTCAAATTTACCTCATGCGCCCCGTAGCAATGTTTAAAGCGACGTAAAGTTAAAAAAAGTATTATTCCTTTATACATGTTTTTACACATGAATAGTATTTTTCTTAATACGTATACGAACAGCCATTAGTATCCAAAAAAAAACAAAAAAAAACTGAACAACAAATGACATTTAAAGAGTGGCTTCCAGCTTCAAAACACGTTTAGTTAAGTGCATCGGAATTGCTCTCCAGGAAACTTCGCTTGGGGACTGTGATGACATAGCTGTTCTTAGAAGACAAAAAAAGGGAAGAAACAACAAGATATCGGGAACAAGGGCGCGAGTGAGTCAGCGCGGAACAACCAGCGTCCGGCAGCCAGGACTGGGAGCTTGGGACATACACCGAAGAGGACTGGGCTGCCACGTCTTCGACAACATCAAGCACCGGCTTCACGACACTTGAGCAAAACCAATGTTTTACAAAGAAGTCAACGGCGTACCATACTTTTGATCGCTTCAAGACACAAAGGCAAGCAAGAACGCAGGCATCCCGACACTCCACCACGAACCAGCTTCGATACCCACATCCCAACGACGAAGCCTCGCAGTCGTAATATTGTCTATTACACTTCAGCTGGTATGAGTCTTTGAGCTGATTCAGACTTTGCAACTATTTCGATTTTTGTTTTATTTTTCGAGCTAAGTTTTTTTTTTACATCTTTATAATACAAATTACCAATTTCCTACGTCTCGTCTGCGCGGTTTCCTAAACGATTTTATTAGCGTTACGACCATTTTGATTACAATGCCGTCAGCGACATGCAAGATCTCTATAATTTCGCAAAATACTTAATTTTAATATATTTATTGCTAATGAAACTGACAGCGAGTGAAGAAGAAATACATGGTTGCCTCAATATGGATTAAGACCAAATTATTTTTCTAATCTTCGTTTCACCTTATGTTGTACCGCAGCGAAGGCTAGAAGCGCGAGCTCATAGCGTTGGCAGCTGCTCTTAAGTCACGAGAGCTTGTGCCGCCGAGATGTGCCCCAGAGCAAGGAGCTCGCGCTTGTAGTCTTTCCTGCGGTACATCATAGGGTGAAACAGAGTATAGTATTGTTGAAGATGACTTCTTTATCCGGCGAAAGGATCGTGCTGAGTGAGATGATGATAATTATTTTTATTTTTACAATTGCCTATTTTCTTTGAAAACGAAGAGGTTAAGAGCTACTGCTGCTCCGCGTGCCTTCAGTCACACTTGAAGACGAAACCAAGTAGGCTTCAAAACACCGGGTTTCCTTTCGAGGTTTCGTTGGAGCTACATTTTTCGGACTTAATCGTTTGGATTGCGCGCCACAAGAAAACAATATCGTGTAAACATACATTGTGATAAAAATATTTATTACAGAGTCGTTTTCTGTCGTAGGTCGTTTTTTATTACGATATTTATCACATCGTCTCAGGAGGGACACCCACTATGCGTATCTTTGAACAGTGCCAGAAGACTACGCGAGTGCCTCTTCGAGCAAACCAGGGCGCATAAGCATCAGTGCTTTAAATAGCGTTCAAAATATAATATGTAACACGAATGTGAGCTATTAATTTTAATCCGAATATATGTATTCATTAGCACCGCACACAACGTATGCACTTGTTGCTGTTCGTTTTTAATTCGTACGGTTAACAAAGCAGGCGGCGTTTGTAACACGGCCGGATACTTTCTTCACTGTGTGCTTGTTGGGTTCGGAAGATTATTATATCGGGGACAAGCGCTGTCAGTTTGTATTTGCATCCATTTTTAAAATCAGGCAACGAAAATCAAGAATGAATATAGAGGTTTTATTGAATCAATCAATCGTTGCTTTATTGTTTCCCCAACAGCTTTAGCGCATTATGAGAGTTACACATGCACGAAATGAGGAATCACTAAAATTTACGTACTACACAGCAATCCTCAGTATTCTACTGTTCTGTGACCTTTTCAAAAGAAAGAAAAAAGTCGACGTCAGGGTTAAAACACTTGTACATTAGAATCACCCGTGTAAGTGGAGGACTATATTTTAAGCAAGAATAATAAAAAAGGCGTGATCTATATTTTCGCTAAGAAATATGAATTGAGAGTCTACTCATAACATCTGGGAATCAATGAAAGCATTCAGCAACCTATATAAAACACCATGTCACGAACTAGTCGTCTCGTCGAGAAAGGTGATAGACCAAGGGTGTCAAAATAAGCTCATAATCATAGAAAAGGCAATCCGTCCAATATGGCGATTGTAGACAATTCTCACAAGTCGTCTGTGTACGCACTCCAACCTGAGCGCCTGAATGAAACTCAAAAATGTTCATCCTGGAGAACAAAAGTCGAAACTTGATAGAACCAAAGACCAAAAGAGGTTCAGTATGAAGGTGCAATTGTGGAAGTGACGGGTAATGAGGATGCGTAAGGAATCATTGATAACCTTTAAAACATGATAATTAAAATTCAGGCGTGAGACGACCCAAATGCCAATATCACGTACAACAGACAATCTTGAAATTTCAGAGCCGTCTAATGTGTAAAGTTGAACAACATTTGCCAGTAGTATTAGTTGATACCCGATTGAGCCAGAAATCAACAAGGGGTGAGGAAGTAAACAAGGGGGGCGGAGCCAGCCCCCCTTGTTTACTTCCGGCTCAATCGGGTATCAACCATTCACAGGGACGCAGGGCGGGGCATCTTCCCTCTCTCCCATTTCAGGGACCAATGACAGTGGATGGGCGTTGGCCAGGGACCAATCGGAGCTCGCCCGGGTCCCGCCCACGAGGTGGGCGGTACGTGAGGTCACATACCTCAAACCGCAGACCTCAAACCTCAAACCGCAAACCACAAACCTCAGACCGCAAACCGCAGACCTCAGACCGCAAACCACAGACCTCAGACCGCAGTCCTCAAACCACAAGTGTGGTTGACCAGGTGTCAACGTTATTAGATTAACTCAGTTACGGAACTGTTCATAGACGCTGCATGCACGAACAGTACCCCCCCTCACTCACCACGACTCGCCCAGATTCGCTCGACGCGCCGCCGGACGGCTGCTTTGGTAACTGAATCGGGATACGTTCGTTTCAACGTCACTAGAAACGTAAAAACCAACGAAAAAAACTCGTTTTGTAGTAACTTTTATTGGAGATTAGTACAAAATGGGGGCGGTGATGTTTTCTAAAATTTTTAGTTTTCAAGGTTTTGCATTACAATTAATATTGTTTTATACAACCACGCCTCAGCGGGGATTTCAGGTAGCGCGTCCCGACCTAGGCGCATTTTAACTGTGGGGGTATTTTGCGGCGCGTCCGCTGGGGATACGGGGGTGGTACCACTGTATCCCGATTGAAGCCAAAAATATATGTCACCTGCAGTTCCTAGAGTGACCGCTGCGGGAGAAATGGCGGCGTTGTGATCGCCATTTGGCGCTTCAGCTGTGCTCTTTGGAACGCACAGTTATGAACCGAAAATATAAATGGCGCTTCGAATGACTCTAGGCCAGAGCCGTATATTAGGAGAGTTTGGACAATAGGCGGAGCAAAGGCCGCCGCCAGCGCCGAATATTCCCCCCACGCTAAGAGCGTAAACTAAATTTGTGACACAGCGTCGACCAATCAGGAGACCTCTACTCCATCTCACAAATGTCTGCAGTGAAGACAAAGGCACAGGTGCGTGAGCCTAGCTCAGCGAAACGCTTTTGTTTGTACGAGACCTCGTGCATAGGAGGCACTTTCCAACGCCACGCGCTCGTGCCCATGCCTTTGTCTGCACTGCTAGAACAGCGTCCTGAGACTGGCTGAAAGAAAGCAGTGCAAAGGGTGGGGTGCGCGAGCGTCTTGAGACGCGGAGTTCCGCTCGGCACGGCTCAAATTATACTTCGTTTCACTTTATCTGCGAGCGAAGCCAAAGCTAGAAGCGCAAGACCAGCGCTTTTTGCATTTCTCCCCAGCTCGAGCGCTCGAGCAAAGCCTGAACGTACGGAACTTCCGTGCCCGCGCTTCCAGGTTTGCCTTCGCTCGCACATAAGGTGAAACGAAGTATAGTCGTGTCACAAATTTAGAGCACACGACCACCGCTAGGGGCTGTTTCGCGGCCTGTGGTTGGCCCCGAGATGCTCGCCTATTCAAACCAATGTATGGCCAAACTCTCTCAATAAACGGCTCTGCTCTAGGCGGATTGAGGTGAGTGAGGGGGGGTACCCCCCTCCGCGGGAGTTCCTAAACTGAGGAAATCTAGTAACATTGCCAGGTGTTTACAGCTGCGGTCATCATCTGATAACAACCACCTGATGTCACACAGGGTCCGAGCTTCGTTCGACAGAGGGCGCTCACGTGATGTCGCACAGGGTTTGTGCTGCATCCGAAAGAGGGCGCTCACATGATGTCACACAGGGTTCGTGATGCATCCAACAGAGGGCATTGCGTTCCGGTCACAAGACGGTCACGTGTTTTGAATTTGAATCGATGCGCGGTAAATACCCCTTTTATTCGATAAAAAAGGCTTCGCGGACGAAGGCTTCGCGGACTATACCGTCTGAGCTATGAACACAATGTTTTTTTGGACGACTTCATTCGTCCTAGTATTTCGTACGTCGAGCACGCAATTCCGATCACATGTTAGAGCTATCGCAACGCTTCGATTTTGTAACGGAATTTCTGAGTCATTCACCGGAGGGCGCTACAGGGATGACGGAAGAGTTCAGGATTATTGAGTCATCTGTCAGGCAGGAAAATGCACTGTCACGATGACGACACAGATATGTCACCGTGAGATTAGTGCCGAGAAATGCATTGTCGCGTGTTTTCCCGGTGGGTCATGTGACCAACGTCACCTGATATTTAAATCGCTGCGCAGTTGACACCTCGGTTCAAAGATGGCGCGTCTCTTGTTGCTAAGCGTCTTTGTTGTTAGGGCATGAGTGACATCTTGCGTCGTGGGGGTCTGATTAGGCCATCTGTTGCTGGAAAGTTCAATTGCGCGTCTTCCTAAGGTGTGCCCATCCGTATTTTCGCGTGCGCGCAATGCGTGTGAGTTGCCGAATCTGTTTGTAGATGGCGCGCACCTGAATCCTTTTGTTGGCGTGAACTTTTACCATTATCACACGGCATTTTCTCGATAATGTTAGCAGCAACTTAGTGGATGGTGTCAACTTTATCGCGCTCACATCATCTCTCGATAATTTTATCGTAATCTGTCTGCTGAACGGAGCATTGTGGGAAATGGACCGGAGCGTGGTCGCATCCATACGTGCTAAAGACGAGACAGATATGATGTTTCATGTTTTTATTATCATTCGCTCTTAGAACACGCACACTTATAAAGACAGATACGGCTTTTAAAATTACTCTACGCGACAAAGAAACCACTGGAAACACTGTACACAAAAATATACAAAACAAGCAGTATCAAGACACATCCGAGGCAAAAAAAAAAAGTGGAATAACAGAACAACGCGCACGATACAATCAAAACAAAATATTTAATAGGTCAGGGCGTGAGATGAGAAGAGAAATAGGATCCGGCTTTTGGTACACTAGCGGGTTATACAAAAATGTAAACAAGAAGTTTCAAGACACACCGATGGGAAACGCGAGCAATTGCGATACAGTCCAAAATATTTACAAGGCGTGTGATGAGGAGGCAGGTCGCTCGCTTCCTAAAACGCGATTGTGGTCAAAAGGAAACGTCGTAATCCCGTCGCTGCAAATGTATCGCTTGTTATCGAACGGATTCAGAGCAATCTTTTCGACCGCGATGCTTTTGTTCTCGTTAAGTTTTCGAGCAATCAAATGCTGCGTCACTCTGTGCAAAGTTTTCGTCTCTAGAGCGTGCTTGTACAGCTCGTAGGTGAACTTGCGAGACTCGCATTTCCTTACTTCCTTGGCTCTTACGCAACACGTGTTGCTGTTTGTTTTGAAGCTGTATACCTTTGGTTTCAAGCAACAAAAAGCCACTAAGTGAGTAGTGGGATATTCATTTTTTAACACACCGAGCCTCATTTTGTTTTCGGTTGAAAAGAGCTTGTTACTCTCTGGATATCCAGATGTATCCAAGCATGCGTCTCGGAGTTGGAGCAGTTTGTCATCTACGTCTGATTCGTGAAGGTGTAGGAAGAAGGAATCACCCTGAATTCATAGATGTGACTTGCTCTAAAGTCGAGCTTCAACTTGCTCAAGTCCGTCTTGCGACGAGCAAGCGCGCTTCATAAACGCACCTTAACTTGAACCGATCTTGAACGGAGCTTGAAGCGAACTTAAAGCGCCCAAATTTCAAGACTGGGTTGGACCTATCTTGAACGCGACTTCGTAGTCGTTTCAACATGGCGGCTTGGCGAAGCGACGTCGCCGAGAGGATCTCCGCCTTCGAATTCGCAACTCGCGCGTGCGATATCGTCTTCGGGGACGCGTTTCCTTTGCCACGAGTCCCGCGACCATCAATTCGGGATAGGGAAAACCCAATGGAGCGCTACAACCACGGGCAGTTCCTGGCGCGGTACCGCTTTACGAAGGGAACCGTGCGAGAGCTGCTCGGGATGCTGCCTCTACAAACGAGCACCGACTGCAGGGGCCTTCCGCTGACCCCCATGCTGCAACTGCTGGTCACGCTGCGGTTTTATGGTGCCGGGACCTTCCAGGTTGTGACTGGGGACCTCGTGAACGTGTCCCAACCGACAGTGTGCCGCGCGGTCGGAGTAGTTACGCAGCTGATCGCGAGGCACCTGTTCCGGGACCTCGTTCACTTCCCCAGCGCCGCCCAATTCAACACGGTGATGCTCGATTTCTTCGCACTTGCGAACTTCCCCGGTGTCACCGCGTGCATCGACTGCACCCACGTGCGAATCAAGAGCCCCGGCGGCGACGACGCGGAGGAGTTCCGCAACCGCAAGGGAGTTTTCTCAATCAACGTCCAGGTAACGAGTGCAGAGTTCGCGGTTTACCGAATTTAGAGTTTAAAGAGCAACGCTTGCGCGATCGCGAGATGTCATTCATTGGAGTATGCGCTCATGTTCGACTGCATGAAATTTGGTAATTCTGCCCCAAGCATTACACAAGTATAACTTGAAACTTTCGTAGTCAAAGCCCTCTTGTCTTTGCTTCGCTATAAGCAGTGGTTGAACTGCTGCGCCAAACTGAGCCAGAACGAATAACCTGCTACATGTTGCTCTAAAGCGTCTGGCACATGACATGGTTGGCGATGCGACTGAAAATTAGGAAAGTACAGTTTTTTTTTCCCCTTCATGCTATGTGCAAAAGTAGGGCTGCACGAATTTTATGTGCAAAAATTAGGGCTGCACGAATATTCTAATTTTCTAATAGTAGTTTCAAATAATACGTTATTTGATATTTGCTTCCAAATGAACTGCAATATTCATGCTTTTCGAAGCTTGCAATGTTCATAGTGACATTGTCAGAACACATCACTTGAGCAGTTTTTGTAATGAAAATATTTGTCGAGTATTACGACAGCTTCATTCGATGGGACCATTGCCACTAATTTTTCTTACTCATGTCTCCATGTTTCATTGCAACGCACTCTACTTGCAGGCTGTCACCGGCCCCCAGCTGCAATTTTACAATGTGGTTGTGAGCTGGCCCGGGTCGGTACACGACAGCCGGATATTTGACAACTCCCGTGTGCGGGTGCTGTACGAGGAACGCCGGGTACCAGGGGTGCTGCTTGGGGACATGGGCTACGCCTGATTCCCTTTCCTCATGACCCCCCTGGCAGATCCCGGTCCAGCCAACACACCACGAGGCAGGCAAGTAGATCCGACAAGTGCCTGAGCAAATGTAGGGCTATGTGTGGAGACAAGGAAACATTATATACAAATGTGGAACAATAGTAAGACTACTGAACCTGTGCGCTAGTTGCGATGGTTAAATAATGTACGAACAAAATAAGTAAGATACTTTACCAAACTCAGATAAATTAAAAAAAATAAAGAAGGCGGAAGGAGCTTTAGCAAAAAATTTGAACAGGTCCAAGTGGAATGTGCTAATTCACCCATATGCATACGACTGTAAAAACAATTTCCTTGACAGCACAGGTAAAAGACGGATGTGCGCACACATTGGTCGCTCATAGTACGAATAATAAAGGCCTAAAATAATTCTCTGTATGTTTTTATAGTATCTGCTAATTACTCACGTTTTTCCTAAGGATGACATACACAAGCAGTGTAAACAGTACATAGGTAGGTGAAAATTCATCGTAGATTGTAGAGAGAGATTGAGCTGTCTTTAAGTATTAGCCATCCATCCGTTACCTTAACTGACATGGAAATTATGTTTTTTTAAATCTGATCTTGCTAACAGGTAAATCAGCGCGTTCCGCTTGGGCCTGTGCTCGAGCTCCGTCCGCATTCTTTATTTCTTCCTTCGCTGATTTATGCGAGTTCAGTCTCCGCTTGCTTGAGGGCTACGTGTTACTCTCCTTATCTCCTTGACATTTTGCGAACCATTTTTCAAGGTGTTCAATTAGTACCAGCTCACCACCTTACTACAATCACGCAACAACTAAAAACAATTACAACTTATACCATTCGCTAAAGGCAGTACCAAACGAAAAAACAGGGATTGGGTGAGGTATATCTAAAACTATACACTTGCACTGAACAAAATATAGATACAAAAAAACTGGCCAGACCCTACCTTAATTCAGGACATGCTTGTAAATTTCCCCAGAAGCTTGTATTTAATTCTTGATAGCCTCTAAAAAAACACCAGAAGGAAGAGAATAAATGCTTCATCATTTGAAGCAACCTGAATGTTTCTGGAGGTGTGAAATTCGTTGCACGTGCGTTGGATCATACGAAACACGTGTACAGAAAATGATCTTTAGGGCTCGACATTTCGCGAGGAATAAGTGCCGGCCTCAAAAATTATTTCGCGGGGACAAATATTTGCGATCGGAAGTGGTATGCTATGCATTAATCACCATGGAGTGAATTCATCGCAATACCAATTTTAGGCAATTCTTTTCTGATAACAAATCGCGAAAATAAAGTCGTTTGCCGACGACTGGGCGGCGGAAGCTACGGGCTTGCTCAATAAATCAATCGCTGCTTTTTGTTGGGTTCAGCTCTCCGCACGCAAGCGCGGAGAGTGGCGTCAGCGATGAAGGGGCACCGCGCTCTTCTTGACATTCTAGTTTACCAGTAAACAATACGGCGGAGCGAGGCAATCGATCAACCCTCCCCCCCCCCCCCCCCCCCCGCCGTCTCCCAAAGAGTTCCGCCGCTACTGATGGACCTTGAGCGAGTAAACAGCCTCTGCATCGGGAAAAAAAGAAGAAAAACAGCCTCACATAATATCATTCGCGCACAATTAGTAATACTGGTAAAAGCAAGCCATCTACATACAATAACAAACCTTTTGAACGCAGGAAATAATCTAGCCCTAACGAAGAAAGAAACGAACTTACTTCGGATCCCGTGCCATGATCTCGGTTGTTGAGCAGATCTGACGTAGTTCCTCTTCTCACAGTCGCTTCCGTCTTCTTCGGACATATTTGAAACTAAGGCAAACTCCAGGCATCACGACAAATCGGGAAATTGGACCGTTAGCCGGTCGCGAACACAGGAATTCAAACGCACACGGCCAGCAAACATGCAAAACATAGGCCGTTGATTCCTAGAGATTGTATTCATATCTTCAACAGGTTTGAAATAAAACGATCAACAAGCCGCATTATAAAGCTTATAAAATATATAGTAATAATAAATTATCGTGCACCTCAATATTTCTACAGTAATATAAATAAGTACTGTATACATAGCAAAATATTCAATACGAAACTAAGAGCACAATAGTTCGAAACAAATTCAGCAAACATTCAACCTTCTAGAAAGCAAGTGATGATAGACCGGGTGAATAGCCTAGTTGGTTAATGCGCTGTCTTGCTGAGCCTGTGTTTGTTGGTTCAACTTGCGGTGGGCAGAGTTCTTTTACTTATTTTTTGTTTTAGTTTTGAATATTTTAAGTATTTTTCTCTTTTTTGTATTGATTTTTATTATTTTAGATTTTTGTTCTCACCTTCTTGAATTAGTTTTTAGTACTTTAAATATTTTTGAGTTTTTGCAGTCGTCGGCACCGTGCTTTAGAGTAACAATCACGCAGAAGGTGAAAATAAGAAGTGCGAGCTCAAGTTTGAATTGTTGCAATGCACAAACCGTGGCCCTATTGTTTTGCCGGGATAATTCACTCCATCTATGCTAATATGTGGGTCAGTGTAGTAGGCAAACAGCGCAAGTACTTTCAACGAAGAAGACAATATAATAATAATAATGAGCATATAGCGTGCAAAATGGGAAACTGTGTGAGTGGTAAACTGACAGAGTGATGCAGCCGAAGTTTTTCTGAAAGCGGTCATCTTCACCCACTATTGAAACAAAAATACCGCCATTTTAAGGCAGTAATTTAGCTGAGCTCATAGGCTACGTATTAAGCACATCTCTTAATTTTTATACTTCCAGAAAGTTGTATTTAATTTTTATTCTGGTAGATCAGTGCTATCCCCCGCATGCCGCGTCAGTTTTACTTTTTTATTAGGCCTATACATGTTTTTATTCTTGAGATCCAAGTACAGCGCGGATAATTAAACTAGCTTTAGAAATGGTATCTTTTGGCGTTGTAACATTTATTTTTCGTAGCGTCAAGGGCAGTGTGAACATCCACAATGCTTTGCTGCTTCTCGCTTTTTTGCGTTAAAAAAAGTTTTTATGTTCGCGTTTCTCTGGTATGGTATGTCGTATAACATAAGCTTTCAAAGTGCCAGATATTGTTTGGCTATATGAACATTTAAAATATTTCTGTTATATGATCGTAACTACCACAGAAACGAATCGATTCCTTCCTGAAATGGCAAAATTTCACACTCAATTTCGCACTCTCGTATCGTCATAAGCAATAAACACATCTTTTACTTTTCTAGTTTTTGGAAAGTAATGTTTATTATTGTTTTTGTAACTCAAGGCGCGTGCTCAATCATACCACGTGGTTTGTGTTTTTTTTAATTAATTTTAGGCTCCGCTATATCGTTTTTATTTTTTATCAGAGCCAAAGACGTGCGCATACCGCCGGAGTAAACTAGCTTGCTAAAAGAACTATCGTTTGGCGTTGTAAAAATTATTTTTCGTGCCGTAGGCGGCCAGATTCTCAAATTCTGGACTCCACATTTTCTTCACCGCATTGTTTTTCTTGCGTTTTCGCGATAAAATATGTCAGCCTTGCCATGCTGGGATCAAAAACCCAAGTAGCACAGCAACATTTGAAGAACATTCCTGGAACATTAGCAAGAACATTTGCAACATTCCCGGTACGTTTGTAAATGTATCTGGGAACGTTCTCTAAATTCTCTTAAGGCCCGTTCACACACATGCGTCCGTAGCGACCAGAACGACTGGAACAACCGAAACGACCGTTGCAAGGGTCTCCAACCGTCAGTTGCCATAGTGACGGAGGGACGCTCGCACGTGTTGTTCACGACGCAAGGAGTTGGAGCGAGCCCAACTTTCCCCGCTGCGTTGGAAGCAACCGCAACGATAGACCAATCACAGCTCGAGGAGAACTGGTCCCGCGCGTTGCATGCCGGTTGCGGGCCGGCCGGCCGGCTCCTGCAAACATGGCGTCGGTGGTGATCGTCGACGTGGACGGCGTGGTGAAAGCTCATCATTCCGCGCAAAAGCGCTACCCTTGACTGTGAATTTTCGTCGTGTGTCGCTATGATAACCCAGCACATACTAGAAGGGAAGATCCACCTACTCGTGCGGCGATGTCGTGGCGGCATTCTCAAGACAGCAGAAACGCCCGTACCGTCGTCTTTGTTTACTTCGACTGCAGTGGTGCTTTCTAAGCATTTTTGTCCTCGAACATCGGCCGGATTTCTTATTTGGCGCATTTCATGCATGTGCTCAAGTTCAAGGTATTACTGGCGCGTACCGTATAAAGGATGCGAATTTTCACGCGTTTTCATCACCGGAGAAAAGTGAGTAGTGTTAGCAATCCTGCACGCTCGCAACGTCTACCTGGTCACAAAATCATATTTTTACGTTGCTATATCGCTGCTAAGATTACATTGTCTATTATAATCATAGAAAAGGCGTGTGGCGAGATTTGTACTATTGGCAAAGTCGTGTATTAGACTCTTGATCATCCAAGACGGCGTACTGCATGTTTTTCTCTTTTTTTTTTGTCATCCACTGTACCCTGCAAGCCCATGATGAAAAAAAATAATAATAAAGCTTTAGGCTATAGAAAACTGTCTGTCTCTATTCTGTACGGCATTGAGTGACAGTGCGCCCCCTTTTTAGAGGCACCGCTGAAACAGCTGACGGCGGCGTAGAAGCGGTCGTCGTGCTGACGACCCGCTGCGCTTGTTGCACTGGTTGCAGGTGTGTGTACGGGGGGCGCAGAGCGGTCGTTCCGGTCGCTCCGGTTGCAACGGACACAGTCGCATGCAACCGACGTGTGTGGACGAGCCTTTAGAGCGTAGCATAGAAATTTAGTCATCGCATCTTGGGAGCATTCTCCACGAAATGTTTGCAGAACGTTGAAAGAACATTGAATACACATTCACAACATTCTAAGAATGTTTTGAAAAGTAGACTAATGTTTGCAGAACATTCTCAGAACAGTAAATCAACATTCATGGAATAATGCTGACGGTAGTTACAGGTATCTATTCTGAATAAAATAAACTAACTTGCAGTGAACATGCAATATGTAATTCATGTACAGTATTTTTAGGTCTTCCGGTATTGATAACATTGCAAAAAGGTTGCGGAAACTAATTGCGTGGGTACATTCCAACATTCAGAAAACATTATCTGAGGCTTATTTACAAAGATTCTACAATTACAGTTGGCTTTGGAGCACCAATGAGTCGTACTACTTATGTGGTAAAGCTCCTCACAGGGCGATGAAGTTTTTAATCGAAAGATATATGTTTAGAAGTTGCAGGCACAAGATTCCCGCTTCCCCAGCGCACCAGCCTGAGCATGTACTAACTGTACTCCTATCTGTCACTTGTCAACTTCTTCCATTCAAAATCTACCGCATACATAACCAATTACTCACTTAGGAACAGATAAACATGGCATCCCACACGCAACTGCAGGATATACCTTTTTCTTTTAAAATAATAACCCCACCCGCATGCTAAAAATCGGGTCTATTCAAAACTGCACCTCTACATACCCAGTGAGTGGCAAGTTTGTTATCAAGTTTTGAAAACCATTGCTTTTCTCCTACACCTTATATCACAATCCTCGGTTCACTCGCACAAAATAAAACTGATTCCTTATGCTAAGTTTCCAAAAACTCTACTTAATTTGCATATTTTTGGTACAAAGTGGCATATAGTGGATGGTGTTTCGAACCACAGGTTGCGTGAGAGTTCCGTAAAGTGAGCTTCTCCTGCGAAATTTCTAGGTATGTTCGCAGGCGAACGTTGAAAGAATGTTGCTCATATGAATGTTCGAAGGCGAATGTTCCGAGAACATTGTGCATATGAATGTTCGCCAACGAAGCGTTCCTAGAATGTTGAGAAGCTTACCTTGTAGGAATGTTCGCAAACGAACGTTCCTAGAACATTCTGAATGGTGTTTTAATGTTCCTTGAACATTCAGAACACCCAGGGAATGTTTGCTCGACATAGGGTGCTACGTGGGATACGGCAGCGTCGGCAGTCATTTACGAAGGATTGATCAACGCAAACATTTCCACTCGCTATTCATGAAGTGCCGCAGTTCGTCAAAATTTCAATGACTTAACTGCATAGTGAAAGAGATAAAAAATTAAATAAAACGATGCCGGTCAGTAAACGCAACTTCCATGACGGGGCTCGCCAGCCTGAACAGCAAAGCGCCGATGCCGGCCAGTCACTGAACTTCCATGGAAATACTAGCCATCAAAGACAGCAAAATACTGATGCCGGCCAGCAACTTTTTGTTTTTGTTTTAAGAGCATAATTAGGTGCAAGGTCTTTAACAAAAACGCCGTGTAGCATAACTTGTAGAAGAATTTTATATTGTCACAAAAACCACGACTAGTATTGACTTTACTACAGCAAGTGTGTTGGCGAGGACACTCACATTGCATACCTATATTGATGAAAGCCCTTGAAATTGCCTGCATGTGCACCATAATAAAACGTTGAGCATGAAGGCATTAACAAGGAGAGCGCAGGAAAGCAATCAAAGATACTGAAATGACACTTTCCGATTGTGCGAACATCTGGCTGTGGCATCGAGTTAGTTTTTGTTTTTGTTTGTTTTATGTGGTGAAAATTATATGAAAAAGGTTATTTGAAAGTTATCAAAAATATATTTTAAAAAATATTTAAAAAAGAACAAAAAACAGTTTAAGCATAATAATGAACAAGTATTGCAGAGTGCATAGAAAAAGCTAGATGAAATTGGATGGTGATGACCTGCGCCAAAATCGCCGTGATGTCACCTTTTTGGCGCCGCGTATCAGCTCGTTGTTTTCTGCACTTTGAGCTCTAATCGATGCAGCCCGTACGGGATCGGGATGGATTGTTTGCAACTTGATGTTTCAACGGTATGCATGAACGTCTTCGGCATCAGACGGCTGATACGATTTTCTTTTGAACAAGACATGGCAAAGTATGGTTCTTGCAAAGCGGATATTTTCAGTCTAGACTTCGTCCAATTTGCCTTTTAACCAAATTTGGCAAGGAATGGTTTGTTCGAACCGCTTATTGTGTGTCTGGAATTCCTTCAATTGTACCTTTACCCGGAATCCCAAAATCACGGTTTGTGTGAACCGGCGTTTTTGTGTCCGGATTTCTTTCACTATGACTTTTAACCAATTAGGAAAATCACGGTTTGTGTGAACCGGAATCGGTCTGTCTGAAATTCTTCCAATCTGACTTTGAAGCGGATTAGGAAAATCACGGTTTGTGCAAACCAGAATTCGTCTGTCCGGAATTCCTCCAATTTGACTTTGAACAGGATTAGAAAATTCACGGTTTCAGCGAACCGGACTTTGCCTGTCCGGGATTCCTCCATTTTGACTTTGAACAGGATTCGAAAATTCACGGTTTGTGCAAACCGGAAGCCGCCTCTCTGGTTTGACTCCAATTTGATTTTAGTCCGGATTTCACTTTCCGGACTGATTTCAAACCGTTATTTTTGCTAGGGTCTGACTTCCGAAAGCAACCAGCCGAAGTATACCGTCATGTTCCTGCAGTAGAACAGCTTCCACGCCGGAATCGCCTGCGTCCGTCTGATAAAGGAATGGTTGGTTTAGGTCGGAAAGGTGCAGATGCGCGTTTTTTGTCATTGCCTTTCATAAGGCTATCAATGCGTTTTTTTATTGTTCGCTCCAACACCATTTGACGCCTTTTCGAAGAAGGTGATTAAGCAGCTGAGAAATCTCGGAGCAGTAAGAAATTGTTCACGAAGAACGAGTGGACATATGTGCCGCTACCGCCTACCACGCCAACACTGGAAAAGCAACAAACGTCAGCTGGCAAACCGGCGCGTCTTATGACGAGGATCCACAAAAGGAACCTCCGTTCACAAGGCAGTTGCGGCACGTCATCACCAAACAAATTCTGACGCAGACCCATCTGTTACTTTAGATGCTCCTGGCACCGGTTTTCCCGATGGCATCCATGGTCGACCTGTCCGAAAGCAGCGACATCAAATGCGGGATTTGCTTCCTGAAGTATGAGTCGATATCTGTGCCGCCACCACCTACTACGCGAGACAGCACAACGCCACAAACTTTAGCTGGGATATCGGCGCGTCTTCTGACGGTCGTCTACAAAGGGAACCCCCTCAATGGGCCAGCTGCTGCTCGTCACAACCAAACAGGCCATGACGCAGACCCATTTGTTTCTTCAGCTGCTGTTGACAACAGTTTACCCAATGGCTTCCATGGCCAACCTGTCAGAAAGGAGCGACATCGGGTAATTGGATTTTGTTCACGAAGAATGAATTGACATATGTGCCGCTACCGCCTACCACGCCAAGAGTGGAGAACGCAACAAACGTCAGCTGGCAAACCGGCGCGTCTTATGACGAGGATCTACAAAAGGAACCTCCGTTCACAAGCCAGTTGCGGCACGTCATCACAAAAAAGTTAAGACGCAGACCTATCTGTTACTTTAGATGCTTCTGGTACCGGTTTTCTCAATGGCATCCATGGTCGACCTGCCCGAAAGCAGCGACATCAAATGCGGGATTTCCTTTCTGAAGTATGAGCCTATATCTTTGCCGCCACCAGCTTTCATGAATAAACTGGATAACGCAACACACTTCAGCTGTGATGTCGGCGCTTCTTCTCGCGGGCGTCTACAAAGGGAACCCCCTCAATGGGCCAGCAGTGGCACATCACAACCAAACACGCCATGACGCAGACCCGTTTGCTTATTTAGAAGCTCTTGGCACCGGTTTACCCAATGGCTTTCATGACCGACCTGTCCGAAAGCAGCGACATCAAGTGCGGGATTTGCTTCCCGAAGTATGAGTCCACATATGTCCGCTACTACCTACTGCGCTAGAACAGGACAACGCAGCGCACTTCAGTTGGCAAAGCGGGCACGTCTTCCGGGGGTATCAACAAAAATAACCTCCGTCGACGAGCCAGTTGCGGCACGTCACCGCCAAACAAGCAAGGACACAGACCCGTTTGTTTCTTCAGGTGCTCCTGGCACTGGTTTTCATGATGGCATCTATGGCCTACTTGTCAAAAAGCAGTGACATCAAAAGTGGGACTTATTTCCCGAAGTATGAATCGACATCTGTGTCGCTACCGCGTACCACACAAGATTTGTACTACGCAGCGAACTTTAGCTGGCAAACCAGGCACGTCTTCTGACGGGGAACTACAAAATGCACCTCCGTCACTGAGCTAGTTGCGGCACCTCACCACCAAACAGGCCATGGCACAGGCCCCTTTGTTTCTTCATATGCACCTGGCACCGGTTTTTCCGATGGTATCCATGGCCGACCTGACCGAAAGCAGCGACATCAAGAGAGGGATTTGTTTTCCGAAGTATGAGTCGACATCTGTGCCGCTACCCTCTACCACGCAAGAACTGGACAACGCAGTAAACCTTAGCTGGCAAACCGGGCACGTCTTCTGACTGGGAACTACAAAGGGTACCTCCGTCGGTAGGCTAGTTGCAGTACGTCAACAGCAAAGAAGCCATGACGCAGACCCGTTTGTTTTTCAGATGCAACTGGCACCGGTTTTCCCTATAGAACCCGTGGCCGACGTGTCTGAAAGCAGCGACATCAAGAGTGGGATTTGTTTCCCGAGCTATGAGTCGAGATTTTCGCCATAACCGCCTAACACGCAATAACTGAACAACGCAGTGAAAGTTAGCGGGCAAACCGGGCACATCTTCTGACGTTGAACTACAAAGGCAACCTCCGTTGATATTCTAGTTGCAGCACGTCACCAGCAAAGAATCCATGATGCAGACCAGTTTTTTTCTTCAGATGCCACTGGCACCGGTTTTCCCGATGGAATCCTTGGCCGACCTTTCCGAAAGTAGTGACATCAAGAGTGGGATTTTTTTCCCCCGAATTTTGAGTCGACATCTGTTCCGTTAACGCCAACCACGCCAGGACTGGAGAACGCAGCGCACTTCAGGTAGAAACCTGGCAAGTCTCCCGACGGGGGTCTTCAAATGGAACCTCCGTCGACGAGCCAATTGCGGAACGTCACCGCCAAACTAGCAATGTCGCAGACCCGTTTGCTTGTTCAGGTGCTCCTGGCACCTGTTTTCCCGGTGTAATCCATGGCCGACCTGTGCAAAATCAGCGATATCAAGAGTGAAATTTGTTTCCCAAAGTATGAGTCGACATCTCTGCCGCTATCGCCTACCGCGCCGGAACTTGACAACGCAGCGAACTTCAGCTCGCAAACCGGGCACGTCTTCCGACGGGGATCTACTAGGTGAATCGGCAGACCCTTTTTTTTCAGATACATCTGGCATTGATTTTCCCGATGATATCCATGGCCGGCCTGTCTGAAAGCTGTGAGATAAAGTGCGGGATTGGGTTTAATAAGTATGAGTGAACATATGTGTGGCTACCGCCTTGCACGGAAGAAAGGGACAACGCAGTGCACTTCAGCTAGCAAATGGGTGCGTCTTCCGACGGGGATCTACAAAGGGAAGTTATGTTGGCGGGCCAGTTGGCGCATGTTGTTGCAAGCCATGACGCAGACCAGTTTGTTTCTTCAGGTTAAACACCTCTGCAATGCGCCTATGCTTCCGCAGTAAAAATTCCTGTTTATATATGGTGTTTCGCCTCAACGACCACGTTCGTTCCTGCCGAGATTTCTTTGACATTAATAGAATGGGTGCTACACCGATTTTCGTAATATCACTTTGCTCGCGCAAATGCTTTTGGTAATGTCGGGCGACGTAGAATACAACTTCCGGTCCTCGTACTATTAGCGATGTTACAGCTAGCATTCTAGATACTGTACAGCGAATTGAGGGCCCTCAAAGCGACATGCATACGAAACTCATGACTCTTGAAAAAATACAAAAAAACATGAATGCTTTACTTAGTCAACTGGCTGCAAGCGTAAATACCTTCGAGTCAGAGCTATGCTACATTTCAGCTTAAGTTCAGACGGAGCCGACGCTATGAGTGGAAGGAACCAATCAGGCATTCTCAAAAACGCACGTCAAAAGGATTTTTGTGTTCATGATTGGTGCAGCGATGACAAAATAGGTACTGAAATATGACGAACACCATGATGGTGCGCTTTTGACTCTGTCTGATTTCTCAAGTCAGCCTGTAGCGTTGGCTGCGACAGGACTTAGGGTGAAACGAAGCAGAAGCAAAATCATTGCCCATATCTCCGCTAAACAGCGTTTCTAGAGCAGCTAATGTCCAAAAACAATGTAACGACAATCAACATTGTGAGCCATTTCACCCTGTAAGGAGTGATACGCAAAGTGTCAATGAATCACCAAGAGACGCAAAAAAGCACTTCACCAAACGTTTATTCACAGCATACGAGTATATACATCCTCTAAAGCGGTAGTGATAATTGCTTTGTGATCACTTCGATATACACTAATGGGTTCTATTATAACTGTAGCAAGATTCTTTGCTAAAGTTATTTTTATATATATTGCCACGGACTAAGGCGAAGAGGCGATAGATAATGAACGGAAAGAAAGATATAGTCGGCGAACTTGTGCCAAACAAAATACAAAAATGAGCATCGAGACAGCAGAAAACCGGGCGGTGAGTTGGCGGCGTAAAGGGAAGTAAAGCGAGAGGGCCTCGACAGGGTCAGGGCAGCTCCTTATCAAGTGGGAGTCGGTGACACGAAAATAGGCCCAAAAGGTTTGAGCATTCAGCGTTCGGGGCTAGAATGAACAAGCACTTTCTAGAACAAGGAACTAAGGCGAAAACATAAAAGTTACGCCTCAAATAAAAATAGAGGCGAATCCTCTAGAATACTGTAACCGGGCGCTGCTTGCTCGGCCGACACCACCTAGACTGAAGGCCTCCGCAGCGTGATCGCACCCTCATCACAGTCAGATCGATCGAGGCCTGAGATTGGGCACCAGTGCTGTGTCAGTGTTCGTCTCGGGCTCGTGCCGAATCAGCGGGTGGAAGATCGGGCTTGGGCCAAATAGCCGAGTTAGCGCGATCCGACTCTGATGACGTTTCATGAATGGAGAGGAGGCCATGTGGAGGCCTTCGGTTTAGGCGGTGTCGGCTCGGTCCTGCGCCTGGCATTTTCCCCCCTTACAAGCGCAACGTCAGGACGCAACTTGATAAAACAAAATGGCCAATAAAAAAATGAAAGACCTTTACAACCCCTGTAATGCCGAATTAGAGCGCAGCTCTTGAGGAGGAGGAGGGGAGGGTACGGAGGAGTGGGCATGCCCCTCCTCCCCCTCCCCTTTTCCTCTCCTGCTCCCCTCCGATTTAGGGGGAACTTTTTTACTACATTTCCCGCTAAATTAAGTTAGAAATTTTTCCCGCTAAATTTAGCGAAGAAACTTCTCCGCTATATTTAGCAAAAAATGCTTTCGCTAAATTTTGCGGTGAATTGTTTTCTTGCATAATTTAGCGTTGACATTTTTCCGCTAAGCATAGTGGGGAAATTTTTACCTATAAATTTAGCGGGGAAATGTTTTTTTCGCTGCATATAGCGGGGAGATTTTTACGCTAAACATGGCGGGAATTATTTCCGCTAAATTTAGCGTAGGAATTTTTCAGCCAAATTTAGCAGGGAATTTTTTTTTGCTAAATTTAGCCGGAATATTTTCCCGTTAAATTCAGCGGGGAAACGTTTTTGCCGAATTTAGAGAGAGAAGTTTTCCGCTAAACGTAGCAGAAAACATTTTCCGCTAAATATAGCGGAAAATTGTTTCCGCTAAATTACAACGCAAATGTTTTCTCTTAATTTAACGGGAAAATTCACTCTTTCTCCTCCTCCTCCGTCGTGACGCTTGTAACGTCACTCGTGACCCTCGTGAAGTCACGCGTGACGTCACGTGTGACGTCATAATAGGAAACGTCCCATAATGCAACGCGCTGTTATGCCGACGGCGACCGCGACGGCAATGGCGACGGCGAGGGCGACGGCGACGCCGATGGCGACGCTGCTGAAGCTGGAAACGGGCGCCCTGCGCTCTAAAAAAAGGAAAAGTCCTAACGCGTGTAGAACGGCTTGAGTTGAACTACGTGGACCACTTTGGATCGTGGCTGGCGGCGTCCTGAAGATCGTGTTCCGTTGAGGAGCACCTCTTAGTTCAAGTCCCCTGTCCGGCGAATGCACATATAGGGTCCAAATAGCGTTGTAACAGTTTCTCGCTGAGGCCGCGGCTTCGAATGGGCATTCACACACACACGCTCTCTCAGGGCTTGAACTCCACAGCGCGGCGACGAAGGTTGTAACGGCCAGCGTCGACACGTTGTTGTTCCTTTATTCGGAGGCTGGCGTACCTATTCTGCCCTTTGCGTGACGAGCTTCACGTCGACCGTGCCGTCGTCCGTCGGGTCGTAGAACAGCATGGCGTCTAGCATTCTCGTCCCCTTTCTGCGGTGCACCAGCTGAAAAGATGTAATCCCAGTGGTTTCTTGAACCGCCAAGTTGTACGCAAAAATTACGTAGGGCAACGCCACATCGCACGTCTTGTCTTCAACGTCCACGTACATGAAGATCATGTCGGCGATGGTCTTGTTTAATCGCTCCGTCAGCCCATTTGTTTGTGGGTGATATGCCGTTGTTAGACGGTGGGCGGTGTGACTCAGGCGGATGATCTCTTCTGTTAGTTGCGACATGAACGATGAGCCTCGGTCCGTAATCAGGTTTTCAGGAGCGCCGTGTCGGAGGACAATGAACTCGACGAAGAACTCGGCTACTTTTACAGCGTTCTCGACGGGAGTGCTTTTGTCTCGACGTACCGGGTAAGATATTCAGTTGCCACGATAATCCACTGCATGGTTTTCCTGCGTTGACGGGGGGAAAAGCCCAAGTAGATCCATTCCAATCCGCTGGGACGGTGCAGTCGGGCGCGCAATTGGCTGCCGGCTTCTTCGGCGGTTTCTTCCACCGCCAGCACTCGTGGCACGTTCGTGCGTAGAGATAGAGTGTCTTCGGGAGCTTGGGTCAGTAGTGCATCTCCCGAATCCTTGCAAGAGTCCTGCTGTAGCCAAGGTGACCCAATGTCGGGTCGTCGTGCGAGGCTTGGACGATATCTCTTGGAAGACTAGTAGGAATTTCCAGGAGCCATGTCGAGTTTCTTTCCCCGAAGTTTCCTTCGTAAATAAATACCCCCGAACGGCGAATCTTGACAGGGCACGTGAGAAGGCTCGCGGGATTGTGATCGATCAGTGCGCGCAGCTCAAGGTTGTCCCGCTAGAGCGGTGCGATAACATTAACGCTCACTGCGCCAAGAAAGTGATCATCGCTGTTGTCGTCTTTGGCACAGCCCGTAGCTGACTCGACGCGGGCTTCGGACATGCAGTCGGCGTCGTTTTGTTTTCGGCCAGATTTGTAGACCATGGTCACGTCGTACTTTTCAGTCGTAGGCTCCATCGAGCGAGGCGTCTCGATAAGTCCTTCAGGCTCGGTATCTAGCATAGCGTATGGTGGTCAGTGACCACTCGAAAAGGTCTTCCGTATAAGTATGGGCGTAATGTCGTGATGGTCCAGACGACGTCAAGGCATTCCTTCTTTGTGGTCGAGTAATTTCATTCCTCGTCCGACAACGTCCGACTAGCGTAGGCGATTACGCGCTCTGTGCCATGTTGTCGTTGGACTAGTACCGCGCCGACTCCCGTATTGCTGGCGTCCGTGTGAAATTCTGTTTCGCCTCACTGGTCGATTTGGCCAAGAATGGGTGGCGACTGCAGTCGTCGCTTCCGCTCGTCGCATGCCTGTTGTTGCTCTTTCCCCCATTCGAAATTCGTGGTTTGCTTCCTTGAGGTGATTGAGCGGCGCAGAAGTCTTGGCGAAATCCCGAATGAACTGACTCCTGTACGTGTCAAGCCCCAGGAATCTTCGCACGGCTTTCTTGTCGGTGGGCTGGTGGAAATGCCTCTACGGCGCGAGTCTTTTAAGCGATAAGGACAACCACTTTCGCTGCACACAACGTGGCCTAGGAAATTCAGTATGTCGTAGGCGAACCGGCCTTTGTCGGCTTGAGGGTGAGTCCGGCGGTCCTTGCTTGCTTGAAGATCAGACCGAAGGTGTCGCAAGTGCTTGTCGAAGTTGGCCGACAATACCACGACTTCATCGAGGTAAACGAGACAGCTCTGTCACTTGAAGGCCTGTCAGTAGCGGTGTCCATGCCGCGTTGGAACGTTGCCGGCGCCGTGCACTAGTCCGAAGGGTATTACGTTGAACTCGTACTACAGTCCATCGGACGTGACCGAGGCAGTCTTCTCTCGGTCCAGTTCGTCGACTTCGATCTGTCCAGTAGCCACTCTTCAGGTTCATCGACGAGAAATATCGAGAGTAGCGAAGCCGGTCCAGCGTGTCATCGGTGCGAAGGGAGCGAATACACGTCTCTCTTTCTGACCGCGTTGAGCCGCCGGTAGTCTACGCAGAATTGAAGCGTTCCGTCTTTCTTCTTCTCTACTACGACTGGAGAGGCCCACGGGCTGCTCGAGGGCTGATTGATGTCGTTGAGGATCTCTTGTAGTTGTTCATGAATCACCTTTCTTTCTTTTGGGGATACTGGGTACGGCGGTCGATGCACAGTGAGCCCATCGTCATTGGTAACAATGCGATCTTCGCAACTGTTGTTTGGCGCACTTTTGATGTCGTCGCAAAGCAATTGCTGTATTCGGCGAGAAGATCTCTAAGCTGTCGTTTGTCCGTGGCACTGAGCTTGGGGCTAACGTCGAGCTGCGGCTGCTCTGCACTTACTGTACGGAAGAAATGACGAGGGCTCGTCGGAGATCATGGCGAGTTCGGCAGCGTCCCGGCGTTCCTCGACGTGTCCTACAGTGGCACCTTTCGTGAGGTGCCACACATCCTGTAGAAAGTTCGTCACGAGGACCACACTACGTCCATGCTCCTCTCCCGAGGACCACCTGGACATCGCCTTCAAGAACTTCCCCGCAGGCGACTGCATCTATCACAATGGTTACAAGAACACTCGACCGCGGTGGCAGATTGACGTGGTCCGCAATGACTTGGACGTCGGCTGACGTCGATTTGAATTCCTCCTCCGGAGGTAGGACGGGCTTTCGCAGCGTGACCCTGTTCGCTGCACGGTAAATCACGGCACCATTCTTAAACATGAAGTCTGTGCCGAGAAAGACGTCTCTGGAACAATCCTTGAGAACCAAGAATTTCACGGGACAGGTCGCCCCGAGGATGTCCGCACGCGCAGAACACCTTCCCACTGGTGGGATGAGATGTCCGGCGGCGGTTCATATTTTCGGGCCATCCCACGGCGTTGTCACTTTCCGAAGGCTTTGAGAGAGCTTCCCACTCAAAACAGAATATTCAGCTCCGGTGTCGACGAGTACCTTCGCATCGTTGCCGTCGATGGTAACGTCAAGTTTATTCGACACTGTCGCAGAAGCGACGTTTTGGTGCGTCTCGTTGCTAGTGTGGGAGTCCTCCGACCTTTGTGGTGTATAATGGCGTCGTTTGTTTTTGGCAATACCACCTCCCGATATTGCCGCACTTAATTTTTCCTCGGGACATGGGAGACAGGCTTTCTCGGCGGGACCTACCAAGTGGCAACGCCGTACGTCGTTGCGACAGCGAACGCAATCCGTGGATGGAAGCTGATGCTGGAGACGGCGGGCGATACAGGTGCTCCTCGATGTCCCGCGGTCATCCTCCGCTCCTCGGGCGGTGGGCGTTCAGTGTGAATCCGAGAAGCCCAAGCTGCCGGTAGGGGCATCGCCGGTACACGTAGTCTGCTTTGCCTCAGAGGTAGCACAGCGGCCGTCGGACAGCCGTGCGCCACACGTCCTTGTTCCTTGGCACCGGGATTCGGCCCGGACGTACGGACCCTGTTGCTTAGTGCGGTGAGCGTAATGCGGCATAGGGGCTTCCCGCCGAGGAGGCGCCGGGTGCTGGTACTGGCGTGTTCCTGGAGGCGGTTGTTGGGACAAGGTGGCGTAGCTCAGGGTCAGTTTCTCTGGCGCCGCGATGCTGACGGGGGCCTCGGGCTGGAGCGCCCGTTGAACCTCCTCTCGGACTCCGTCGGTGACGGAAAGTGAAGCAGGGCGTTCGGCAGCCGGCAGCAATGTTTTTCAGCTCCTCCCGGGTGACTTCGCGGATCGTGTTTCGGACACACCCAAAACTGGTACCGAAGTCGAGGCTAGCGAGCGAAGGAACAGCCACGTCCGGAAGACGCTGGTAGTGGACGGCACGGGCTTGGAGGGCCGGCTACATATTCGTTTTCTTCTTTACGAAACCATTGACGGTGGTAGGCGGGTTTCGTACAAAACCACCAAAGATCGTCTCTTTGAAGCCACAAATAAGGATCCTCAATTTATTTTCGTCTGCGGACTGGGGATTCGCGCCGTTGAATAGCCGAATAACATCTTAGATAGAACTCACCACTATTTCGTTTGCTCCTTGAGCTCTCGACTGCAGTTGCTCTTCGGCGCGCTTATATCGTTTTTGTTTTGCGAAGTTTCGTCGCAGCTTTGGCTTGAGGAGCTCCCAGTTGGTAAGCGACGCGTCATGATTTTCGAAGCAGAGTCGCGCGGTTTCCTGGACGGAAACATTGACGTGCTGCAGAGGCTTTGGGGAGTTCTTTAGTTGTGCAGCGCCACACGTTCGTATTGTTGCAACAAGTCTTCAACGTCTTCGAATATCTTGCCCTGGAAGGTCATCGGAGTTCGAGGGGCGACGGGCAGGTAAGAGATGGGGAAGGCAGCGGCGGCAGTCCGAGACGATTGGCTGCTCATCGTCGGATTAATCGACTGGTGGGTGTTCGCCGGCAGTTGACGAAATTATGGGGGCAAACTTGAACACGGGGGCTTCCTCGGCTGTCGGTCGTTTACGCGGACGGTCTTCTTGAGCTGGGGAGCGGGGTTGCACTGCGGGGCCTCTGAGGGGTACGCATCACTGGATGCTGTACCCCGAACCTCCACCAGAAATGTCACGGAGTAAGGCGAAGAGGCGATCAGTAATGAACTGAAAATAAAGATTTCATGAACGAACTTCTGCAAAAGAAAAAAAAAAAGAGCGTCGAGGCAGCAGAAAAGAGGACGGCGAGTTGGGGGCGTAACAGGAGGCGAGTGCGAGACTGCCCAGACAAGGTCACGGCAGCTCCTTATCTACAGAGTGTCTCAAATAGCGGCCAGGCTCTTTAAATCGACCAAAGAAATCTGTTTTTTAACCTATCCCGCTATGATTTTGTGCAGCATCGCACAGATGTCGTGTACTTTTTGAATAAAATTTGCAAAGAACGAATTTCCTTAACAAAAAAGTAACAAAAGAAAAAGTCTTAAATCCCATGGATACGCAGCGGAGCCACCGGTCTTCAAAACAATTGGCGCCACTTTGGCACGGGAGACAAGAGATGGCGCAAGCGGTCGCAACGACAACTGCCGCCAACGAACGAGCATACGGCGCCGAGTGCCGGCGTCAAATAGCAGACGATATTTTCAACGAAAAAGCGGCGCGAGCTTTTTCGATGCCATTGCGAATGCATGATTTATTATCCTTACTAATCAAACACGTTGAATTGACACATAATCGATAAAAAATGGTTTGCCGGGTTATTTTGTGTTTTTGTTTTCGGGGTATTTATGTGGTCTACTTTGCAGTTCCTTCTTGTTACCGGGCCTGTTTTTTGTACTCCGAATTTCGCGGCCTGCAGAACGCGCGCCGCTTTTGAGTCGAAAATATCGTCTGCTATTTGGCGCCGCTCGTTTGTTGGCGGCAGCTGGCGTCGCGACCGCTTGCGCTATTTCTTGTCTCCCGTGCCAAACGGCGCCCTATTGTTTGACGACCGGTTGCTTCGCTGCGTTTCCGTAGGAGTTAAAACTTTTTCTTTTTTTACTTTTTTTGTCAGGCACGTTCGCTTTTTACAAATTTTATAGAAAAACACACCTTCTATGGGCAGCGCTGCAGAAAGTCGTAGCGCGATAGATTAAGAAACCGATTTTTGCCGTCGATATAAAAGAGCCTTGCCACTATTTGAGACACTCAGTAGTGTGCGTCGGCATCTCGAACGGTCTGCCCAGAATGTTCGAGCATCAAGCGTTCGGGTTCAGAATGAACTGGCACTTTCGACAACAAGAAGCTTGGGCGAAATGCTAAAAGTTACGCCCCGACTAAGAATAAAAGCGAATCTTCCAGAATACCGTAACCGGGCGCTGCTTGCTCGGCCCTGCAGGCGACGATAATGCTTTATATATTTAAAAGCTGCTGCTTTTCTTTATGCAAACCAGTGATGTCACCCGATTCGGAGTAGGAGAAATGCCATTGTTCTACGTATGTATCTCCTTTATCACGCGTTTTGACGACTTTCTGTATCAAAATGCATATCGAGTTGACGGGGCGTATATTTGTTTTTTCATACAAGGCAGCGCTTTTACATAGAAGTTGTTTTTTTTCCACGTATACAAAAATGCTTGGATACCTATACATATCAGGTTCGCTGTAAAATAAACTTTGATGATGTACTTTGTCATTTTTGACTGCCCCGGCACAGTGTATCAGTGTTGGAGCCAATCGCTCGAAAACGTGTTCACTTTTTGCTCCGAAAGGTTGTGGATCTAGTTGAACACTGCGAATCTTGAACGGTCACACCGTCTTGGTTAATTCCGAGTAGGCAAGAATAGGCCGATCATTACCAAATGTGTCTCTTTAAAGGATTAGGAAAGGATCTTGGTCTCCGGGTTTAAGTTGAATTAAGTGTTTTTACTATCCGTGACGATGCTTCTGCTTTAGTACTCAGGCTAGATTCAGGCCGTTTGAGAATGGAAAGTACCTGAAAATTCCCTTCAAGGTGACTTGAATGATTGCACTTTGGTAATAAGTGCTATTTCTATGACCAACAATACCAGTCTGTTGTTGAGCCAGGTACGTAGCGAAAATTGAACGATCTAAAAGAACATATTAGGGTTCGTCGTGTTGAGATGCGCGATTAATATCGCACTTCATTCTGTTATTTTTACTAACAACCGTAGCGTCATAGCGAAGCGCGATTAACCTTGAGTTATTGTGGAGAGAGTGGAAGTGAACTGTTTATATTAAAAAAAAACATGGCTTAGTGTCAGCATCTGAAAGTAGGAAATATTGCACTATAATTACAACTGGAACATTTTTTGGCATGACAGAGACTCGAAGAGAGGGTGGCGTGCTCCTCGCAATAAAAAAAGGTGCATTTCTGGTTTTCACAAAGTGCTTGTAGAGAGAAGCATTGCATTTATTGTTGATTGTTTGCAAGCCCTTTTTTACATTTATTGTATCTATGTGACACGAACCTCGCGATTGTGATTAATCGTTCAATCTTTGTTCTGTGTTAGTAGAGAGAAAAAACAGTTTTTCAAGGCTACTATGTTGCTTTTTGGTGCTCTAATATTTACGCTAATTCAATGTGCCGGTCTGTCATGCGAGGGGTCACATACCTGGTCAAAATTTATTTATACGCATCTAACTTTCAATTTAACGCAAATGTTTAACATTTCTACACACAGTGGTAACATTCTCGACTTCTGTTTTAACCAGATTATTGGATACGTTAAATTTAATTCAACATTGTGATGAGTAGTGTGATCCAAGGGTCCTTCATATATAATTTGTCACTTCTGCGAATTGAAAAAAAAAATTAAAAAATGATATTATCTTTGTTTTTATTAATTCGTAATATAAGAAATAAGAAAAAGCTAACTCTTCTTTTTTCAAATATTTACGTAACGGAATTTCCTATAAGTTATGTAGAGGAATAATGGAGGCTTTATAAGAATACAATAAATGGCCCTTTTTCAAGCATGCCTCTCTACTGTACGTATGAAGGCTAACTCATCAAATCCTTGGTATAACCAACCATTCCGGTCAATAAGCAATAAAAGAAAATCTCTTCGCAAGCGCAAAAAAGCAACGTACCTGGCATCTAAGAATCTTATTACATTGCACTCTGGATCCATACAAGAACCCATAAACTATATAAAATTAAATACTTCTCACAGGACGTTCGTCCAATCTTACGTAACAACGCGAACAGCCTCTGGAAGATAATGTCAAGGAACATGTTTCAGAGACTCAGTGCCCCAGATTGCTAAAATAATATTTTTCTTTCACCAAAGAAGGAACGTCGGCGGTGTTTGATTACACCTCCCATCTATGTGCTTTAGCAGTTCTGGTAAATCTACAAAATGATAACCATGTAGATTTTACAAATTTTAACACTTCTCTATAAGTGTAGTTCCAATATGAAAGTTCGACTAGGCACCTGGTTAGTCGGGTAGTCGAGGCAGTTAGCTGACTTTCGTTGTAACACGGAACGCGTTAATAATATCTAAAGATCTATATATGTTTCAAATATGCCTGAAGCCGCCGCTTAAAACTAGAGTCAAATGAGAGTGGCAACGTGCATGGAAATCCTTCACCTAGAACTAGCTACAGTGATATCTCACAGCATACAAAAATAAACGTCCCATACCTACTCAGGAAAACACTTTTCAACCCGCTGATCTAGAATAGGTCATACGCGCTCAACTAATTAATTGTCCCAAAGATACAAATAATCCGGAAGGCGCGATGTGTGGTGCAAAACTAAGTCTGGTGTGCCTTTATTCGGCTTGTTTTTTTCGTGTTTTTCCTGACTGTCAGACAGAAAGGCCAGTGCAAAAAGCTATCAAGCCTGACGAGGTAATGGTTCCTTAAATTTCTAAGTACAAAACAGTGTTCCGCCGAACTTTACAACAAAAACAATCGAACAACAAAAAATAATGCTCAAAAAAAGGCTCAGAAATTAGGCGATATAACGAAGTACAGAACGAGGTATGACTATGCAATATACGGATGTAAAATTCAGCAGTCAGCAAAGAAAATGAAATGTAACATAGATTGCTAAACCAATGATCATGATAGATATTTGTATACAATGTGAAGTAAGTTAGGTTTACTGAAAGTCTATATCGCTGCCCACCAGAAATGCCGTGCACTCTTTTTAAATATTGGGAAATATTTTTCTTAGTTCTGCCTTCCGCAATTATTTATGATATTCGGTGTTCTTATTTTCACGTGACGCAACCGGTACGACGACATTTCTTTTTCGCCTCGCGTAACATATAACTTTCTTTTATTAATTAACTGAAATAATGTAAAGCAGTGGTCGGCAACCTTTTAGCGCAGCGGGCCGAGTCGCCACGAAGCCAAGGCAGAACGGGCCGGACGGCAAGCAGCGGGGGGGGGGGGGGGGGGGGGGTATAGTTAAGAATAAAAAAAGCACTTGCACGAACTCACATTGACGTACATAAATCGAAAATGAACAGTTTCTTTATTTCACGACACACGACATGAGATACAACATTTCTATGAAAACCTAGAGACTCCTCTCAGTGACACTCCTGGTGTTGAACTGCGCTCGCCAAACTACGGACATCCACATCCAATCTACTAACTGCGAGTCGAAAACATTGTGGAGGTTCCCGTCAGTCATTCGTGAGCGCAAGTTGGATTTTATGCACTTAATTCGTAAAAACGTCTGCTCGCAGACATATGTGCTCCCGAACACTGTAATCATGGTGGCTGCGAGTTTCTTAAGATTCATGAGCGTGGAATCCACAAGGCCAGCATAAAATGTAACAAGGTCGTTTGCTGCTAATGCGCTCTTCAAATCATTATCTGTTTCCAGATCGGCCAGCTCTATCTGGTAACACTCTCGAACCTGGCTTAGATCTGCATTAAATGGATTTTGAAATAAACAAATGTCGCTCGAATGCTTCGTAAAGTCCGCAAACCTAAATTCAAACTCACTTTTCAATTCGCGCAAGATTTCGCAGAGTCTTTCCATGGGAAGTGGCGTTGCTGTCTCGCTTGCAAAAATCTTGCAGCAAGGAAAATGATAAAAATTAGACTCTCTAGCTTGGTTTTGGAAGAGACTGAGCTTCATCTCGAAAGCTCTCACATCTGCAAGCATCCCGGACACGAGTTTCCCCTTCCCTTGTAGTTTTACATTCAGGTCATTCAGGTGCTGAGAAACGTCTGCCAGGAGTGCCAACTCCCACACCCAATCATGATCAGCAAGCTCTTTGAGAGGTTTCCCTTTCCCACGAAGAATCTCCTCACGAAGCTCAAAAAAACGTCGCAAAACATTTTCTCTGCTGAGCCATCGAACTTCTGTGTGGTACACGACATCCCCACACTCAGCCTCTGTTTCCGAAAAGAACTGTTGAAATTGACGATGGTTCAGACCGTGACTGCGAATAAAATTGATGGTAGGTACGACTACCTTCATCACGGATTCCCAAAGCATCACTTTGGAACACAGTGATTGCTGGTGGATAATACAATGAAGAAGAATAGAAGCGACAACGCCCAGGCGTGTCATTTCTGAGTTGATGCGTCCGACGACACCCGCTTTACAGCCAATCATATTTCTTGCGCCATCAGTCGTTACGCGTTTGAGGTTTTCCCATTTTAGCTGCAGCATACCTAGACACTCGCATAGCTTGTTAAAAATATCTTCCCCGGTTGTTGTGCCCTTCAGGCGTTTTAGAGCAGCTAGCTCCTCCGTCACTTCGTACCTGGTGTCGATTCCCCGCACAAAGATAAGCAACTGAGCAGTATCAGAGACGTCATTGCTTTCGTCAAGCGCCAAAGAGAAGCACTGGAAAGGTCGGGCTCTATCCTTCAAAGTACTCAACGACTGTTCACCCTGGTCTTCGATTCTCCTTGTGACACTGCGGGCCGACAGACTAAGCTCCTTGAATACATTCTTCTTATCCGGGCAAAGATCGTCAGCCACTGTCAAGAAACACCTTTTAACAAACTCCCCATCTGTAAAAGGCCACCCACTCTCTGCGATCAACTTGGAGGTTGAGTCGCTGGCCTGAACCAGAGCCATCTTCTCCTGGATGTTCTTCTTGGAGACGTCTTGCTGCATGCCCAGGCTCTTCTTCAAACTTTCGATCCTCGCGGCTCTGGCTCCTGACATCAGAGAGTCGTACTTGTCGCGATGGGGATACAGGTAGTGTCGACGCAGGTTGTATTCTTTCAATACTGAAAGCGCTTCTTTACAGTCGAGGCATAACGCTTTATTCTTATGTTGAACAAATAAATAATCATTTGTCCACTGATCATTGAATGTCCGGCATTCCAAATCTATTTTTCGCTTCTTGCCGCGTTTAGACAGTACCATGTTCCAGACAAACAGTCTGAAGAAAAAGGAGATACACCTGTCATAAAGGCGGATTCTACAAAACAAATTTATGTGAGTAACACGTAATGTTGAAACTTACCTTTCAAGTTATCGATAGGGCCCTTGAGACGACTGGACTGCCCGAACAGACCCAAAAGAGTGACTGTTCTATTAAGCCCAAGCAAAATGCGCACCATTTTGCCGTCAGTGGCTTTATTGTTATTGGTCGTGCAGCAAGTGTCCAATCAGAACGAGTTTCGGAAGTGACGGTCACAAAGAGCATTCTAATGGCAGCAGTTTCACTTCTGGACCAGTCGAGTTCGTATTGCATCCCACTTTTGTGCTAGGATGCCCGTGAAGATGCTATCTACACAAGCGTAAGGACATCGGACTAAGGCCAAAGGGCAGTGCTCTTTGTTCTTGTTTAACCTCAGTGAAGGTCAAAAGAAGCGTAAAAAGAGAGAAAAAAAGCGCGGGGGGGGGGGGGATGGGGGTGGAGGGGAGAAGGCAGGCAACGGGCAGCGAATAAGTCAAATTTACCTATTTTTTTCTTTTTTAGCTCACCGCGTTTGGAGGGGGGGGGGGGGGGGCTGGGGCCGCATGATACTGCCTCGCGGGCCGGATCCGGCCCGCGGACCACTGGTTGCCGACCACTGATGTAAAGTAATATATTTGATTCGGTTCCAAGATATTGTATTTAATAGAGAAAGGTTGAATGCGCATTTCGCTCACGTTATCTCGATATTTTTCGAGAGCGCGTAAAACCTTTTTTCGGCAGAATTAGAAATTTATTGTAATCTCATTATGTTTTCGTGCCCCAGATAAGAATGTCATAGCACATTTTAGAGAAAAATAGATAGTCTAGCAACATTTTAACGAGCCACTTGTGCGCGAGGCTTGTTACTTTATAAATACAGCCCACCATTCGCGATTACTCAGGTGTTAATATATCTACCTGTGCACTCCAGTTCAGCTTTTGATAAAACCACACGCCTACAAATGAATGCTGTGTCATATGTTCCATTTATAACCTTTAAGCGCAATCTGAAGAGTCTTTGTATGAAGTCTCGTTGCCGGTTAAACAATTATACATATTGTTTTGCTACTGTTTAAGTTGTAGTTTGTTAGAGCTCAGCGAACTTGAAATCTTTAGAAGTTTAGTGTTCCCGGTTTCTTCCAGACATTCAACTGTTCCTCCACGTAATAACGATATTAGTGCTTTTCGCATACAATATTTTATCTGAGGAACCGGGTATGCTCATTATATCATCAGCCGCCTTTGGAGGTCGAATTCTATTTGCCTTGCTTATCTCGAGAACTTGGAACATTTATTTATTGCTATCAAAATGGAGATTACTTGAGCCTGTTCATGTATGTCGAATCATACGATTGGTCTGAGCTATATGCTTCAAATTATGCTAATTTCCCGGCCAGAAAATTGACGTCAATTATGAAAGAAGCTATTGAAAAATATGTAGCTAAGAAGCTTGTTAGACCTACTAAGTTTCCGAGCTGGTTTTCCAGGGAACTGAAGATTGCTCTGCGGAAAAAGTCTCGTTTTCATAGCCTATTTAAGAGAACGTGCCAGCAAGTGTGGTACGGTAAATTTATCAACTTCCGATTATTAGCTAAGATTCAGCATGCGAGTGATTAATACGCCTACGTTAGAGGTGTTGAAAACAGTTTATATTCTGACCCCGAATGTTTCTGGAAATGTGTAAATTGCAAAATGCGGTCGTTTTCCCAACATTCATAGCTTCGTTCTACTCGTAACGTCACGGTTTGTTGTGTTTTTCGCCTAAGGACATCGCCAAGCAGTTTGTCTCATTTTATAGCAGCTGTTACTTACCGCCCACTAGTTCCGTGAAATCAGACCGAGTGAATGATCCCACTGATGGTGCCTCTCTCTCCCAGTTCTGTGTTACTACATCTGACGTCGTCGCGGCGATAAAAAAGCTAAAGCCAAAATTATCGGGTGGTGCTGACGAAATTCTGCTTTCTATTATTAAAGGCTGCTGTGGGCTTATAGGCCCCGCACTAGCTCATATTTTTAACGTGTAACTGTACTCCAGTATATTTCCCGCGATATGGAAGGAATCGATAGTTATACCCTTTCATAAAGAGGCGATGTCTGCATTGTGTCTAATTACCGCCCTGTGTCAGTTTTGTGCGGTTTCGCTAAAATATCTGAAACCATCGTGCAACAATGTTTTTTCTCCCATTTATCAAAGTATCTTACGCATTAACAGCATGACTTCATTAGAGGACGTTCCGTTGAAACTTACATTTGTGCATTTCTCCATTATGCAGCCCCGGTCGTTTCGAAAAGTGGCCAGATTGACTCGATTTACGTCGATCTTTGAAAGGATTATGATAGGGTTGATCATTTTTTGCTTGTACAAAAATTTGGAGCAATATGGTATTGTACCTAAGCTTTGTGATTGGGTTTCTAGTTATTTGTCACCGAGAAGAAACTCCGTTCGTGTTCTCTCCAACTTCAAAAGTACCCCAGGGGTCAGTAGTTGCGCCATTGCTATTCCTAGTATTCCTTAATGATATATCAAAGTGTATTGCATCTGCCAGGATGCTTTTATTTGCTGATGATATAAAGTTATTTTCACATATTCATTCCGAAAAAGACTGTGAAGCGCTACAATCGTATGTGTTGGGCATTTCTAAGTGGTGCCTGTCAAACCACTCGCCTTTAAACGCCAACAAAACTAAGGTAATCTCGTTACTAGACGCAATAATCCCTTACACTTTAAATACAAGTTGGGAAACTGTACTATTGCTCGAACTGATGTAGTCAGGCACCTTGGAGTGCTAGTAGATTGTAAAGTATTGTTTAAATCTCATGTCACTAACATTTGTGGTACCGGTCTTAAAGTGCTCGGGATGATGTCACGTTTCACTCGACACTTCCAGGCACCTGATGTTATATTACGCCTATTTTGTGCCTTTGTTAGGCCACGACTTGAATTTGCGTCTGTTGTGTTGAACTATCAATCACATAGTGATTGCAGACGCATTGAGATGGTACAAAGGCGTCTGATACGCATAGTCTACGATAGGCATTTTAACATGAGACTTTATTTCGAGTATAATTTTCTTGTTAAAGTTTTAAACCTCAGAACACTAATTCACCGCAGGCATCGCCGAGATGTGGTGTGTTTGCAGAAACTAACACAAGGTCGTTTCGATGTGCCTGATCTTTTGAGTAGTAAAAGCTTACGTCTGCCAGCTAAACATATGCGACTCTGCGATACGTTTTATCCTGACAAGCCGATAGAAGGGTCACCAATGTATAGAATTCAACGTTTTTGTAATAGCGTTGTGCAGCCTGATTTCTTTTCCATGGCTTATTTTACTTTGAATACCAAGTTGTGTCTGTAATTTGTTTTATTATGACTGATGTGTCACTCCTGTATTTCACTTTGCATGTTGAACTCATTTGTGATTTTAGAGCGCAGCTCTTAGGCGCCCGTTTCCGGCTTGAGCGGCGTCGACGTCGCCGTCGGCGTAACCGCGCGGTGCATGATGGGTAAATTTCCCCGCTAAATTTAGCGGAAAATTTTCCCCGCTAAATCTAGCGGAACATTTTCCCCGCTAAATTTAGCGGAAAATTTTCACAGCCCCCCCCCCCCCCCCCGAGGTCACGTGACCCCCCTTGTCACGTGATCCCCCCCCCCTCCGAGGTCACGTGACCCCCCCCCCCCCCCGTGCCTTCCCCTCCTCCTCAAGAGCTGCGCTCTAACCCGGCGTTACAGGGAGTTGTGAACGGCTTTAATTGTTTTATGTGCACCAATATCAAAGCTTTCACGGTGTTTTGGGGCAAGCAATAAATAACAATACCAATACCAATTAGTATAAATGAGGAAAAGTAATGGGCCCACAATAGAACCCTGAGACACTCCATAACGCGTTTCCAGCTTACAGCTAGCGTATTGCAGAAGATTGCTTAATTAAATAGGTTTTTGATAACGCGAGTGCTACACCGCGGATATAATGTTTTAACTTTCTTAATAAAATATTATGCTGAACAGCCTCGAAGGCTTCTCTCAGGTATAAAAATCGTCCAAGTGTCGTTAACGTATTTTAAAAATTTCTAACTAGTTTCTTCTTAATTTCCAGTAGGGCTTGTTGCGTTGATTTTTCTTTAAACTAAGATTGCGTAGATAATATTACTTGGCGCCTTGTGAAAAAGCTTTCCAGCCGGTTTTTTATTATGGCCTCGAATATTTTAGCAAATATTGTAGGGACTGAAATCGGCCTATATTTTTCAAGACTTTTTTGGCAACCACACTTACGGATTAAAGTAACTTTAGCCAACTTCAATTCGCTTGTGCAAATACCGCTTTCTAGCATATTTTTTGCTATATGCTATAGTACGGAGCTATTAATTCCGGCTTATCCGGTTAATAACGAGGCTTTGAGCTCGTTATCCTCCGCCGAAACTATTTTTTTTATTAATGAGTGTTTGTATTTTATACACATTTGTGTAAAACAGCCTTATCATTTGTCACGAATGATGAGGCAGTGAATAACTGAAGAAGTTGAGCGTTTAATTGGGCGAACTCGTGCCCAAAACGAAATAGAAAGAAGGCTAGCGTCGCAGGCGTTGATGTCGGCGAAACAGCCAAATCGAGCGCTGGGGCGAAAACTGACTCCGGCTCGCCTCGCGGAGCCTCTTATGTTCACGCGTAAGCTTCTGGAACATTCGTCGTAGAACATTCGGGGCTTAGAGCATTCGGGCCTCGAATACGCAACGGAGGTCTCAAATTTATTAGAATGCGAGAGTTACAGAAATAATACAAATGTACGCCAGCTGCCAGGAATCGAATCTTGGCCCTTTACGTGGAAACCAAGCGCGATAACCGTTAGGCCACGGGCGCGTAGCCTACTTGGCCAGCTGCGCGCGCGGCAATATTGCCGCGCGCACAGTTGGCCAAGTAGGCAGCGCAGCCGTGGACTAACGGTTATCGTGCTCGCCTCCCACGCAAAGAGCCACGGTTTGTTTCCTGGGAGTTACTTGTCTTTTATTTATTCTTTAAGTTTTATGTTCTGGCGAATTCGAGAACAATGTTGTTTATTCTAGGTCCGAATATTCTACGCGTCAAACCTTCTACGCCGATTATTCCAGAAGCCCACGCGTGTAAATAAAGGGGCTTCGCGTGGCGAGCCAAATTTAGTCTCGCCCCAGCGTACAATCCTGCTGTTACGCCGCCATCGACTCCCGCGACGCTCTACTGCTATCTTCTGTTTACTTTTGTTTTGGGCACAAGTTCACCCAATTAAACGTTTTGTTTCTTCAGTTATCATCGCCTCATATATTGCCATTCCTGACAATATGCTATAGTAGGGAGCTGTTAATTCCGGCTCATCCTGTTAATAGGGAGGGCTTTGAGCTTGTCATCCCCGCCTAAACGTATTTTTATTTTATTAATTATATTTCGCATTTCATGCACATTTGTGGGAAACAGCCTTATATTATTCATAATATTTGGCGTTGTCATTGCATTGTAGTCCTCATCATCATCTGATTTCATACACCCGCTTAAGTTTATAAAATGCGGGTTCACTGCCTTTAACATTTCATCACCCTTTATATCAGGCCCGTTCAAAAACGATTCTTTCACTGCACTATATAGAATTCTAGAGTTTTCTAAACTATTTTAGTTTTCCCATATCTTTCTCTGGTTATTGTGAATTGATATAAACTAGTTTTGGTAATATTGGCGCTGATATTTCTTTATATCGGAGTTAATTTTATTCCCCACGTTTTTTAACACATTGATAAACTGGGTTCTCGCAAACGCAGGAAAGCGTGATACATGTTATTCTTTTTCATTATATGATTTACTAAGTCCCCACTGACCCAAGGTTTTCTGATCTTTCGGCTTCTTTTTATATGATTTCTTTAAAGTGAAAGCTATATCATAATATACTTTCATTTTTCAGATAAAGAAACTAAAAGCCACATCCGCGCATTCTTGTGTATGCACCTCTTCCTAGTTAGTTTCCATAAGAAGGCAAGTGCAGGCATTCAGGGTTTCGTCCCTTATAATTTTTGTTTAAAAAGCTGTTTCAATTTGTTTTGCATTTCTCTGAGATAAGAACGGCATAGACAGAAAATGGGAAGATGGTCACTCACGTCTTTTGTGAAAGTGCCAGATATAGCGTTATCTGTAATTAAATTTGTGATGCAAATTTCAATGACTGCGGCACTCTCTTGACCACCCTGGTGGGTAGCGTTATGGTATTCTTACGTGTTGATTCAACATGTCCCTAAACTCTTTTGCATGTCCATCGCCGGAGACTGTTTAGATGTTAATATACCCAAGTTAAAAAAAAATGGCAGTGAACATGTGCCAGAAATTCCAACTAGTTAACAGCAGTTTCCAATAGTAATGAAATACTGCCAGAGGGCGGACTACTCACAGCTACGATATTCACGGACTCCAGTTCGCAACCAGACACTCAATAATATTGTTCATTATTTTTGTATTCTCCGAGAACTTTGTACCTCTAGATATTTTTAAACTACATGGCTGATCCACCACCCCTTCTTATTCTTTGCAGAAGCTTTCACATTTGTAATTTTCAAAATAAGGCGGAGACTCCTTTGCATTGAGCTACATTTTGGTAAAAAAACATCACGTCGAAATGGACAAATAAGGGTTAAAAGAATAAATAAAACTTCTCTTGTTTATTTCGAATACTGCGAGTGTTCAGATATATGACAGACACATGTGAATGGTAATAGTTCTACATTTCATTGAAAGGTAAGATGTCATAATATTTGCAATCCTGCTGGCATCCAGTCATGAAAAATAATGTCTAGAAAGAGATGTTTACAAAACCCTGGTTGGCAAGTTTCTCGTCGTCACTTTGACTATTAATTCTGAGTATGTCAGAGGTGTCGTCTTTACGTGCAAATATGTTTCCGCCCCCAGCCCAGAGATGCTTCTACCCCAGCACCATCTTTCTCCGTGCGATGGAAGCACCGAGCAGCTTTTTGCCTGCTCCTGTAAAGCGTTCATTCACGTAAACACGGGTCCTTGGGCCACCGTAATTGAAAGCGCTGTTGTTAGTTTATGCTTTCTTGCATTTGCCAAGATTTGATTTTTACAGCCAAGTGTGCTAGGATCTGGAAAAAAATGCGTCGATGGATGCTAACCAAAAACTCCCGTTTAAACGGCGCTCCGTTATTCCGATTGCTCGTGGCAAGTATAAATAAAAAGAGAGGGTAACCCGCCTGAGTCAGCCTTCCTTGGCATTATTAGATAGTGAGGTCCTGATCCCTTGTTATTATTTACGGTCACCGATTTATCTGAGCTAAGAATGTGCTGTGACGAGACTGAGGGCAGAACGAGCCAATCTAACCTTCTTTTTTTTTCGCTTCAAGCGATCAAGAGACGTGGGCTCAATCTAAAAAAAAAAAAAACTGTCCTCAAGGTGTGCTTTGAAAAATTTGGTTTCGAACTTAGAACGTCGTGTATTGAAAGAGCTCATCGCCTTTATATATGTATGTGTCTTTATTCAATCGATATCAATCAATATATCAATTCGCTCTAACGTTGCTGTAAAACCTCAAATGGCTGTGTGTCTTTGTCTTTTGACGTAGCCAGTTCCTAACGACGTTAGCAGTTTCCCTTTGAACTCGCCATAGGTAGGCGTCGTGTTGTTCGCTCTGAAGAGGAAAAGCGCGCGTACAAGGGATTGTTGGTGCGCTCAACAGCGCAAATGTGTGCGAAAGCGTCGAGAATCCGAACACGCTGCGGCCCAACGTGGTGCGGCCGATGGCGTGGGTCCATCGGCTTCGATTGATCTTTCACTCACCGGCTAAGAACGTGCCCGTCTAGAGCGTCATAGGCAACATAAGCGAAAGTGTGAACGTCGTCGCCGGGCAAAAATTACTGACGAAGATGAGGCCGCCAATGCCAAGCGGAAACTTGTAGCTTTTGTCGTAAAAATTACAGCTTCGCTGGTCCTTACGTGGTCACACGTAAGGACCCCCAAAAAAAAAAAAAGTATTCACTTTTACAAAAGACCTGATGATAAATTCAATAAATATTGATTTATAAACTCTTTTAAGATTCTAGAGTCATTTACTTTGTTAATATGTCAAGGGAGAACATTAACGAAATTACAAAAAAGCCGCCAAAAAATGTTGGCATGTTATACCGTCATCGGTATACTTAACCGATAAAGGCTAATGTAATGGTTCCTAAATAGTTGCTACACTCCCAGCTAATGTATTGCCATTTAGTTCGGAGCATAACCGACTCCACGATTCTTGAAATGGTAGATCTATTGCGAGATAAAGCAGTAAAAACCATAGAAAAAATACCATTTCAGTCTCATTCATACGACCTGTTCTTAAAGTTATGTATCATCAACGTTTACAATGTGTATCATTACAGACTTCGTACATGCCTAAAGATTGAGCTCACTAGGAATACAAACCTTCTAACAATCATTAGTCGTCTCTAAAAAAAATGTTAATATGTATACTACCTGTGACCTCAAATGTTGGATGTTGGCCATGCAATAAACGAACTATGGCACACACACGCTAACATAAAAGAATGATAATTTATTAGATATTTATGAACCTAACATATGGATTTGAATTAAATGTCAACAAAATCAAGGGGATTATTCTTTTTATGAATATTTATTATTCTTAGTTGCGCCTAATATCTTTGTTTGGAACATGCAGAACTTGTTACGGATGATTTGTATATTGCTTCTTCTGTATATTTTGATTTCCTACCGTGCGTCCTATCGCTGTGCAGTTTAGGCAGTCAAGTACACGTACGTCAGGTTGTGTATGCAGTTTTTTTTTTGTTACTTTATCGGCGCCATCAAATTGTGAAGGAAATAAACGTCTATTATTTTTTAAAGGGAAGTGTGAGGTATTGTTACAAGCTGCAGACACCGCTTGCTAGGCAATGAACAAATTAAAGAAATCATGCATCGTGCACTGCTTACCTGCGGATACCCACCTGTATCCGCAGCAAACCCGAAACCAAGGCTTTCGAACATCGGTCGAAGTAATCAACGTCAATGGGTCTTCGTCTTCCCTTCTCTCCAGCATCAAGAAAAGCTGCTGCTACGGCCATATGAACCTTCGGGCAAATGACAGTGACTGTAGGACCTCACCTTCATCGAATCCAACGGCCACCATCAATCACACCAGGATCTCGCGGTGACTCAACACCGTCTCGTCAACGCGGCTATAAAAGGGGTACCCGCGGACACGCGCGACGGAGACGGTATGGGACTTACCATCGCACGCTACCATCATCTACTCATGTCCCATTAAAACATCGTCATTCATACAGCGCAAACCCGGTCTTCAGCGTTGTCGTCCCCCAGCCCTTAACAAGGTACATAATCTTCCATCTGACCTCCTCGGACATGAATGAATCGTATCTCCTGAAACATACTTGCCCAAGTAGCATAAAGTGAGATGTGAAAGGAAGAGCCCACGTGGGTCCTATGTCGGTTTTGCAACTCGGGATGAAATACGGCCCACTTGAGCAGCCTAGATGGGCTTCCCTCAATATATGTTGCAGCAGGAGGGGTTTATTTTGAACTATAGTTGATATTTTCTGTGCTAGCATTGGCTTGCACTTCTTGTAAGGGCGCCGTAAATAACACCGAACATGGTTTTATACATTTGTTAAATAAATTTGCATTCGCAGGTGCGACTAACACGTCTTAACGAAACGAATTTGTTAATATTACACCTTGATGCGGACGAACGTTCAATAAACGTTCAATATATTTATTCCTTTTTTTGCAACCCCAGGATTCTCTTCTGAACTGTAAATTTAAAATTTCCTCTGCTTAACATTTGCCTTCCACACCTCGCAAGGGAGCTGTGAAATGTAAACATACTTTTTTTTAACAATTTCCTACATTCAGTTGCATTCACTGTGACCGCGGACATGATTGGAGAAAACAAAATAATTGTCGTGCTACACCTACATGCGAATGCCCTTTCGAATTGCACTCAATAATATTCTTTTTTTTTTTTACAGCGGCTGCGGTCGTTTTTGACTTATACCATTACATTTCTCCAGCTAACATTTAATTTCACTTGTGTGGGAAACGTAAAGGTCAAGATTCATTTTTTTATTCATTTCATCTAAACATTTGCAGCCAATGTCACCACTGGAAGGTTTGATGATTTGTTTGGACCACCCCTAGATGCGGATTAACTTACAAATAACCCTCGATGTTTTTTTTTTAAAGTAAGAGGGCGTATTTTGAATTGCAGAAGTCCTTATTTGTCATCTAACATTTTATTCCACTCCTTGTAATGGTGCGCCAAGGAGAAATAATATTTGAGTTTTTTTATTAATGCGTTTGTAGAGTTGCAGTCCCAATGACCTCTTACACGTTTGAACAATATATAATAAAACTGTTCGTGCTATACAAGATAGAAATAAACGTTTTAAAGAAAGTAAATTTTTTTTTTTTTTTTACGGCGGCAGAGTTGTGTTTTGATCTACACAGTTAATTTTTCATCAGTTAATATTTGCTGTATTTCTTCCAATAAAACAAAAAAAGCGCACGAAAAAGTTCGGGTCATTCCTTACAAAGTGTTAGTGCTTTTAATTCAAACATATTTATATTAAAAAATCGGATTAGAGTTGGAGGAGGATTGTCTTCACAACGTACTCATCATCATCAATGAATATTGGATAGAAGAAGAATCGTGATTCCAAGATGAATAATTAACTAAAGTGCGTTATTTAACTTTTAATTATTGGGTTTATGGTTCAAGTGGGAATTAAACTAATGAAGAAATTTATATTTAACAGCCAGACCAATTTAATGAACTTGAGAAAAGGAGATGGTATTAAAGATATTAATCAATCAATTTTTTTATGTTTCTTTTTTCCTGGATATAAAAATTTAGCTTAAAAAGAGCCTAGCAGGCTGCCCACAATGATGCTTGGAAGAGTGACGTAGTTTGAATGATGTCGTCACTATCTTGGCAGCATATCCTTCGTAGGTGCGACGACGACACGTGATGACGTTATCTAAACGAGTACGCCACTCTTCCAGGAGTCATTGTAGGTGGCGCTTGACGCGCGCTGCTTCCCCGCTCTTTTCGAGTCCGCAATAAACGCTAAAACTGAGCAAATAATATCGTAACAACATTTACATTTTGAATGTTTTTATTAGGTCTGGCCTCTAATAGTAATTTCCATGAATGCTACAATTCCAGCGTGACTCCTGAAAGCCTATCATCTTAGTATGTCGATTACTCCCTCCTCTGATGTGTACGGAGCCTGATAAACACATGGTGAAAAGGGAACTTATCTAAATAAAGGTGAAGACAGAACCTATCAATATATATACCTTTAAAATAAGCTCGGATTTAAAGCAAGCGTCCTGTAGTGAGCTGCAGTCGCTCTGATTTCTGGCACGCACCCGCAATTGTTCGTACAACACTTAGATGCGGATGAACTATGAAATAACATGGAACGTGGTTTTTCTTGTTTTGTATTTTTTTACAAAAAATATGTTTTATCAGCCTATTTAATTAGTTTTGTTACATATGGCTGTAACAGCCGGTAGTAACGGCTGCCTGTGGCGGCCTGCTCTAGCGGTCGGCTGTAACGGTCGGCTGCACCGGACGGTTGTTAACGGCCGGATTTAACGGCGGTCTGCAACGGCCATCTGTAACGGCGGTCTGTAACCGCCATCTGTAACGGCGGGCTGTAACGGCGGGCCGTAACGGCAGGTGGTAACGACGGGCTGTAACGGCCGGCTGTAACGGCCGACTGTAACGGCCGGCTGTAAGGGCGGGCTGTAACGGCCGGCTCTAGCGGCCGGCTGTAACGGCCGGCTGTAACGGTCGGCTGTAACGGCCGGCTCTTGCGGCCGGCTCTAACGGCCGGCTGTAACGGCTGGATGTAGCGGCTGGCTGTGACGGCCGGATGTGTCGGACGGATGTGACGGCCGGCTGTAACGGCCGGCTGTAACGGCCGACTGTAACGTCCCGCTGTAACGGCCGGCTGTAACGGCCGGCTGTAACGGCCGGCTGCAACGGCCGGCTGTAACGCCCGGCTGTAACGGCCGGCTGTAACGGCCGGCTGTAACGGCCGGTGTAACGGCCGGCAGTAACGACCGGCTGTAACGACCGGCTGTAATGGCCGGCTGTAACGGCCGGCTGTAACGGTCGGCTGTAACGGCCGGCTGTAACGACCGGCTGTAACGGCCGGCTGTAACGGCCGGCTGTAACGGCCGGCTGTAACGGCCGGCTGTAACGGCCGGCAGTAACGGCCGGCAGTAACGACCGGCTGTAACGGCCGGCTGTAACGACCGGCTATAACGGCCGGCTGTAACGGCCGACTCTAGCGGCCGTCTCTAACGGCCGGCTGTAACAGCTGGATGTCACGGCTGGCTATGACGGCCGGCTGTGACGGCCGGATGTGACGGACGGATGTGACGGACGGATGTGACGGCCGGCTGTAACGGCCGGCTGTAACGTCCGGCTGTAACGGCCGGCTGTAAGGGCCGGCTGTAACGGCCGACTGTAACGTCCGGCTGTAACGCCCGGCTGTAACGGCCGGCTGTAACGACCGGTTGTAACGACCGGCTGTAACGGCCGGCTGTAACGGCCGGCTGTAACGGCCGGCTGTAACGGCCGGCTGTAACGGCCGGCTCTAGCGGCCGGCTTTAACGGCCGGCTGTGACGGCTGGATGTAACGGCTGGCTGTGACGGCCGGCTGTGACGACCGGCTGTGACGGCCGGATGTGACGGACGGATGTGACGGCCGGCTGTAACGGCCGCCTGTAACGGCCGGCTGTAACGGCCGGTTGTAACGGCCGGCTGTAACGGCCGGCTGTAACGGCCGGCTGTAATGGTCAGCTGTAACGGCCGGCTGTAACTGCCGGCTCTAGTGGCCGGCTCTAACGGCCGGCTGTAACGGCTGGATGTAACGGCTGGCTGTGACGGCCGGCTGTGACGGCCGGATGTGACAGCCGGCTGTAACGGCCGGCTGTAACGGCCGGCTGTAACGGCCGGCTGTAACGGCCGGCTGTAACGTCCGGCTCTAACGGCCGGCTTTAACGGCCGGCTGTGACGACCGGCTGTAACGGCCGGCTGTAACGGCCGGCATTAACGGCCGGCTTTAACGGCCGGCTGTAACGTATGGCTGTAACGGCTGGCTGTAACGGCCGGCTGTAACGGCCGGCTGCAAGGGCCGGCTGCAATTGCCAGCTGCAACGGCCGACTGCAACGGCCGGCTGTAACGGCGGGCTGGAACTGCCGGCTGAAACTGCCGGCCCCGGCTGTAACGACACCGAAAAGCGTTACGCCGCAAAGGAAACTATATAATAATGCTTCAGTTTCCCGGCAGGTTATGAGGTCTTATGAGGTCGCCATTTTGACATTGTAAACCAAGCGTTTTGCCGACTTTTTTAACACTCCCAAAGTAGATCCAATTAAGCTGAAGAAATGAAAGAAAATCGTAGATCGTGGAATATATTCTTAAATGTCGAACCGCGTTCCTTTGCTGATTTGAAGAAAATTTTAATATTTTACGTGCTACACATTTCGAATACTGTAAACGACTTAATTTTCGTGAGCTCAAGTTTTCTCGAATCGGGTCAAAGCTGAAAATTTCAAATTATGCGCGGGTTCTAATTTTCGCGAATGGAGTGTAGCTTCCGTAGCGCTCACATATTGCCCGAATTGTTCGCGGGACGTATTTTTTGCGAATTGTAGGCGATTCACGCGAAAATTTAGTCGTTTACAGTATTTTACTGGCATTTACTTCACCAGAGATATACAATGTAGCATTTTTGAATTAATACAAATTCAATGCTATATGCAGACGTTTACGCAATTCGTTATAAGTAACGAAATTGCTTGTAATCCTTTATATTTATCAGTATTTTGTAATGGAATAATTACATATTTGCTGGAGTAATTGTAAAGCAATTCTTATACATAATTACGTAACGAATTCGCTGTAAACAACTACATTTTCTTACCGACCCCCCCCCCCCTTCTAAAAAAAAGCCTGCGTTTATTTTGGTAAATTTGAGCGCAATGACACTGCTACGCGCATTGACCAACGCAAAGGGAGGTTTGGCAAACGTCAGTTCCCCGAAGCCCTTCTTTACAACACCAAGCCCCTGAATCTATTTTTTTATTCTACAATATTTCTAGAAACAAAAAGGCGGGAAATGAATATTTGCTTTCTTAGTCCCATTCTTTTTTGTTTGCGATTAAAGACGGGAAGATGAGGACGCGAAATAATTGTGAGCCTCTTCGAGAAACTCGACGCGGAAGGAGCAGAGACAAAATTAACACTCTCCTTTACGGTTATAGTGGCTACGATTATTTCATAAAGTTACAACAGAAGAAACCACTCCGTCTAGCCTACAATCTTTAAAAGCTACTTACTTTTTTATAGTACATCTTTTACGGTTGGCCCAATTTATGTGTGAATTCCATCCAGCTTATCTGCATCTGAGTCACCCTTTTTGTGCCTCTGCCTTTTGTCGGCAGCTCGAAAATGGTAATAGTCTTCCTTTTTTTCCCCAGAAGGACGCAAGCAGCAAGACGCAAGCATCAAGCAAAGATTTTTACAAACAGTGCAAAATGGTATCTGAAGTGAACTTGAGATTATGGCCTTGAAGAAAAAGTAAAACTCGCGATTGGGGGCCATAGTGCGGCTTAGTTCTGGGTCCTTCGCTGCTCGCGGCCTCAGCGGGGGTATATCTGGAAAGAAGCGGAGTAAACTACCGAAGAATGTTCAAGAACCGGTTCAAGAACGTGCCGCTCAAGACCGTGCTCCGGGCGTTCTTGAACGGCATCAAGACATGTACACACGGCAAGCATGCGCTTACTATTCCTTGCTTTAACCAACGTCCTAATTAATTGCCGTTATGAGTGTCCTCGTGACTTTTTTTAATTATTACTTATATTTATGTGTTCAAAACACTTTCTCATTCAACAGCGTCTCAACTTGGGCTCGACTTGGTCGAAACAAAAGGAAGAAGAATATCGATCAAAATCTTATTTAATATTTAATGATCTTACTGTTACCAAGTTTGGTTGCGACTGTCTGGCAATATATACCGGTATATCAAGAAGTACATCTTACTATACGGGTATAGTAAGATGTACATAAATAATCTCATACGGCGCATTCACACTGGGAGCGGATCCGCGTTCGCGAAGCGGTTGCGGATGCGGTTCGCGAACGACCCCGTTCAGACACACCCAGAGGCGGTTGGCGGTTTCTCGGCGAACACGCGTGATCTTTTTGAGACTTGCGTTTGGCAACCCTGTTTTACAATCAAAAATCCACTTTAATCTACGATCCAAAGCCAACATTTTGCTATTTGGGCACTGAAGATTTTTCTTCGGGATGTTTGCACGCATCGCGACTTCAGGCAGCGAAAAAATAGGCATGGACCCGCAACATTCGCCTGTGATTCCCTCGACGTCGCCCACAAGCAAAGCCTAGCTAGGCGCGCCTTGCTGACTCACAAGAGGATGTCCCCGACCTTTTCTTCGAAGTGGACCCGCATAAATAGCTGACCTTGTTTTCTGGATAGAGGGCCAGTCTTCCCCCCTCGTTGTTCGTTCTTATCATTTTCGAAGTTGTGAGCGGCACTTGGTGGAACGTGGTGGACTCTCCTCTCGTCACTCGCACGTCGATCGAGTCAACTGTTCGTTTTGACATTGTGCTCAAATAAACGCCAGTATGGATTCCCTCTTCATTGTCTGGTACGTACACTTTATTTATTCAAGTTCCCTTAAAGGCCCTCGTTGAGGGCATTACATAAGGGGGGGGGGGGGGGTACATAACACGAGAGCATAAAACAGTAACAACGACATATGCGAACACATGGGGTGCTGCAAAAGAACGTGACATCGCCACGAGCAATGGCAATACACAAATTAGTCTGGGTACATGGATGAAAACATTGATACATGTCAGCCAGTAAAGCACGAGACAAACAAATAGAACGACACAGTGGGACTAACTGAATTGAGAACAAAGAGCGTTGCGAAATGCGGTGAGATCCGTCTGGGTTACAATAAGTGAGGGGAGGTCGTTCCAGTCTATAATAGTACGAGGGAAGAAGGAGGAGTTAAAACAGGTTGTGCTGCCCGTGATGCGGGAAACGTGACACGGGTGATTTAGACCGCGATGAAGATCGCCTGGGGGGTAGGAGGAGCGGGTCTCGAAGCGCAGGGAGGTAGTAGTAAATTTTGTGAAAGAGACAGAGTCGCGCTATCTTACGGCGGACGTTTAGTAAAGGAAGGTTCAGTTCGCTCTTTAGGGCGGATACACTAACTGACCAATCATATTTCTTTAAAATACACCTGGCGGCGCGGTTTTGGACTGCCTCGAGATGATTTAATAAGTATATTTGGTGAGAGCTCCAAATGGCCGCGGCATATTCCAATTTGGGTCGAATGTATGTCTCATAAGCCAATCCTCGCACGAATGGGGGAGCCGATTTTAGGTTTCGTCTTATGTAACCGAGGCAGCGGGACGCATCGGCGCATATAAGCTCGATGTGAGCGTCCCAGGTGAGATCGTTAGTTACAGTCACACCGAGGTATTTATAGGACGGGACGTCTTCGACTAAGTTATCTTCTAATTTGTACGAGAACTGAGATCCTTGCCGTTTTCGTGAAAACTGAACTAACTTGCATTTCGATTTGTTTAGTGTCATTAAACACCTGGTGCACCATGCCTGAATTTCGTCCAGGTCTCTTTGGAGTAGAAGATGGTCTTCAAAAGAAAATATCCTTTGATATAGGACGCAGTCGTCAGCGAAAAGGCGGATGTTAGAGGAAATTTTGTCTGGAATGTCATTAATAAAGATCAGAAAAAGTAGGGGACCAAGAACGGAGCCCTGGGGAACTCCCGAGGTAACCTCAGCGCGGGTGGATGAGGAACTATTAATTGTGGTGAATTGAGTGCGAGAGGAGAGGAAATCCCGGATCCAGGAGAGAATGAGAGGGTCAATTCCGAGGCATGAAAGTTTGGCAAGCAGGCGACAGTGGGCAACGCGGTCGAAAGCCTTCGAAAAATCTAAAAATAGGGCATCAGTTTGGTGGTTGGATTCAAAATTAGTGTATAACTCGTTGGCGAATTCTACGAGCTGCGTCTCACAAGACAATCCCTTACGAAATCCGTGTTGCTTGTTGTAAAAGAAGTTATTACTCTCAAGGTGAGATACAACGTGTGAGTAGATAATATGCTCTAGAAGTTTTGAGGCTAAGCAGGTTAGAGATATAGGGCGGTAATTCGAAGCCGAAGAACGATCCCCATTTTTAAAGACCGGAACGACCTTACCAAGTTTCCAGTCGGATGGTAGGCATCCCTGCAATGAGGACTGCAAGAATATTAAGTAGAGAAATTCGCTAGATATTGCTTTCGTGTAGCGAAGAATTTTGGGGGTGATGTCGTCAGGTCCTCCGGAGGATGTCAATTTCAAGCTGTCAAGGAGTTTTGCTATTCCAGCAGATGAGATGTCAATAGGTTCCATAGACTCGTACGGTAGTGCTGGTAATATAGGGACGTCGGCGTCTTCTAATGTAAACGCAGACGAAAAATAGTCGTTTAATACTGTGGCACAGTCCGCTTCAGATATTGGGGACCCGTCCTCATCGGTTAGCTGGATAGAGGAGGAGCGCTAGTTAAGGGATATTATCTTCCAGAATTTTTTAGGGTTGTTACGCAAGATACTAAAAAGATCCTCAAAAAATAACTTATGTTTAGCCAGACGAAGGTTCCGAGTGTAGGTCTTAAGGAACAAAAAGTATGTATCCCAGGCAGCGTCGCAGTCTAGACGCTTTGCTCTTCTAAACATTCGCTTTTTTTATTGTTGAGGGACCTTAATGCTTTGTTATACCATGGGTTGCAATCATCGCCCCGTATATGACAGAGGGTACAACAGGTCAACGATATTATTTAACTTGTTTTTAAAAAGTAACCAGTTCTGTTCCACGGTCCTAGAGTAAAAACTGGCGGTATATAACGGTAGATATGCAGAAAGATGGCTGTTGATTTCGTCGAAATTGGCTTTGGAGTAGTCCTTGATCATTTTTGAGGAGGGGTTTTACAATGGATAGGTAAGGAATAAATCCACGGTCAGCAAATTGTGGTCGCTAAAACCTTTCGTTTGGCTAATGGATGTCATCAGGTCTGGGGACGTCGTTAGAATAAGATCAAGGATGTTGTCTTCACGTGTAGGCTTGTTGACGATTTGGGTGAGATTATGATTTAAGCATAGATCGAGAAAATACCTAGCTTCACTGGACCCACTAGTTGTTAGACTAAGCGAATCTATGTTAGGGAAGTTAAAGTCGCCAAACACAAAGACATTTGATCTTGGGTATTGCTCATTGATTTCAAGCAGCAGAGAATGAAGCTCGTGGCAAAACAAGCCGCCATAATTCGGAGGTCGGTAGCAGACACCGATTATAGTTTTTGTGCAGGACGATGTAACACAAAAAAACGTAGCCTCGATGTTGGAGCTGGTAGTAATATGAAATGAAGAACTGCATTTTTTTACCGCTATTAGCACACCACCTCCTCGCTGTGCGAACCGATCACATCGGTAAATATTAAACATTAAGTTAATGGGGAAAATTTGGCTGTTTTTTATCTCAAGCTTTAGCCACGTTTCTGTAACAATGATAATGTCAGAATTATTATCTTGAATAAAGCCACTGAGCTCCTCACGTTTTGGAAGGAGGCTACGGATATTAGTGAACGTGACTGTATGGTTCGAAGTCTTTATACATCGCGTAGTGACGGTCGGTGGTGAGCGATCAGAGAGAGGTCCTCGCTGCTATCTAGGAATCTCTGTGACAGAGTCGGTCTCAGAGTCATATTGGAAAGACCTGTCATTGACGTAGAGTTTGTCAAAGCGAATTTTGAACACGGAGTTGAGTGATTTGCCAGAATGACAGAGTTTAGTGCGAGCCGTGCGCACTAAAAGCGTGAGGTCCTCACGCACCGCGAACTGAGTATCCTTTAATTTACCTCCAGAGAACAAAACGTTCTGCTTATCCTTGAAGCGCAAGAATCTCACGATGATCGGTCGGCTTTTGTTAGCCGACAACTTTCCCAGCCGGTGGGAGCGTTCAAGGTTATCGGGGTTTATCTTGACGCCCAGGCTTTGTGCACAAAACCGGATTACCTTCTCCTCCGACTGGGTCCATGTTTCGGTCTGCGAGTCCGGAATGCCAAAAAACACCAGATTTGACCTCCGCAGTCTATTCTCTGCGTCGTCGCATCGCGAATTTACCTTGTAAAGTTCCGACACAATACCGCCAGAGGGCCCATGGTCAAGAACGTCGCGGACGGGAGAGGCCTTCGCTGCGGCAAACTGGGCCTCGAGAGCTGTCACTCCATCGAAAAGTGCACTCACATTTTCGTCGGTAGACTTTTGAGCGCTCTGAACCCGCCCAATCTCGGCAAGCACATCGATCTGGCTCTTTTCAATCCTGGTGATAATTTCAAGAATGCTACCCAACTGCTCCTCCACAGTTGGGCCTGGGTTCGTCTTGATGTCACCCGACATTTGCAGTAGTAATAGGGACAAATAGCGAACATGAATGCACTTGGCAAGGAAAACAAGCACATGCCTACGACAGTCAGACAGGTCGTAGGGGCACGACATGGCCATCAAACACAAATCGTTACTGCGATAACAGGCGGCGTTAGATAGGGGATCAATCTGAACAAAGGATAGGGTTTGCATCGTCTCTCGAGCGATGTCGTGCCCCAACTGGTCGTCCCGCGTGGTGGGCTTTTGTAGCCGTCCGCGGAGGCAGGGGTCACGTGATGTCCCCGAGGCTGCGTGTTGCCAGGCGTCGAAGATGTATGCGTCCGTGTCGGGCCGCGTGGTCGGTGAAAGCATTGACGGGCCTGTCAAGACATGCTCCGTGGCGATCGGTGAGTCATCCCGTGTCAGCGGGTCGTGCAGAGGATTTCCGGGCGAGGTTGGCGAAGTCGCAGCAAGGGCGGCGGTCAGCAACACCTGAACAAAGGATAGGCGCGGACGGCTTTTGCAGCCGTCCGTGGAGGCATTTCTTGACTATGTACCCTTTATTTCTTTTGTTAGTAGTAAACGTTACAGGTCGAGCTAGCGCAGGTACCGTACCCGCTCCGCGGTAGTGCGTTGGCTACGCCATCAGGCTCACGGCGTCTCCAGGGGGATGAAGCTCTCGGCTACTTCCGTCCGGCCGCGTATATTTATGACGTTCGTCCGGTCCGTCGAACTGCTTCCGATGGCCGCGCACCCAGCGGGCGTTGGCACTTGTTGTTGTTTTTTTTATAAATATGATTCATATGTTTAATGAAGTGAAATAATGGTGAAGTTGTTTTGAAGGTGTGAATGGTTTTAAAGCTTGTTATCGTAACTTTATCTTTCACTCTTTCAACGTGTCTCGGCGCGCTTTCTCTCTCTCCGAACCTGCGCCTCGCGCTTCGAGATGCGCTGGCCGCTGGCGCCGGGAAGTCGGTGGACCGTTAGAACGCGCGAGAGACGCGAGCCCGTGAGCTGTTTCGCTTCTGGGAGTACGTCGCGGCGCGAGATTCGTGCCACGTTCGTGCGTCCGCGGCTTTCTTTTCTTTTTTCGTGGGAAACTCGTTGTTGTATTGTGGTCAAGCATGAATTTTCGTCATCACCACACCACCTGCTGTGCCAAGTGAAGAAACAATTACTGCCGAAAGCCGGGACACCAATGGTTTCGAGTTCTAATGAACGTGACGTGAGGCACGCTCTTTTGGTCTTTTCTTGCTTGAGTTTGTGATTAAATGTTTGCAACAGAACCTAACTGTCGCAGTGGTAGTGAGTATTAATTGTTTGATTTTGGCAATAGCTGCGATGGTTTCAAATCACAAAACCAAATCCTATAATTGTTTAGGATTCCCCTTGTTCGTTCGCCGCGAGAAATATGTCTTTGTGAAATATCTGGTGACTTCTATGTAATATCAAGATTGAGCACATTTGCTCACTTCAAAAGATGGTAAACTTTTTGCAGTGAGCTATTTATTTGGGATTCTTGTCAGCGATACACGCGTGTGTTCGCAAGGAGTGAAAATGAGCCTAAATACTTTTCGATTAACTGAGAATGAGCGATGGAGCGATCCGTACTGGTTTCCCGTTTCGTTTAGCAGTGACGCACTCCTAAATTTAAGTGATAATATTAAAAACTAATGCAGGTTCTCGATGAAGACTCGATACCAGAGACTGAGCTTATGTTTTTCTTAACCTCATTGCTTAGTTCCCTTTAGTTACAAGACACCGTCGTCGATTTTTACTTACGCTAACTTTTATAATAAAATTCGAAATGATTGTCAATTTCGCGTGGAGGCATTTAACTCAGTGAGAAGAAAAACGGAGGAGACACGAGTATTTAATGTCGCTGTGTTGAACTTGAAGTACCGTTTTTTGAAAGGAGGTTCAGTTAATGATCGCTGTTTTCATATGACCATGTCAAGCACATAAAGGCCAATCAAGCAAGTAATTCAACTTTTTTTTTCTAGGCTCCACGCCTGTGGCTGAACGGCGCAAGGCTTGTGAGTATACGCCAAGAAGCTCGAAAAGGATCACGAACCTACAGAGAGTTTATGTAAATGTAGCAAAGTGTTTTTGCAAGGACGCATATCATCACCTTCGTCGCACGTAGCCTTAAAGTTTTATCCTGTTTTGTTGTTCATTCCTTTGATTCTTGCGTGCAAAATAGTGAGAAATTTCTTCTGTGTTTTCTACTGCCTGTTGAATAAAAATGAAGCCAAAAGAACAAGCACTGCATATGTTTTGTGTATGTGTAACTTTTTTTGCTTTGCTAGGTTTCTGCTGCTTTGCTGCTGGTCTCGCGTTTCAGGGCTGACTTGTGTGCGTTTCAAAGCACATTAACCAGCATTGAAACGCGAAAACCAGCAGCAAAGCAGCAGAAGCCGAGCAAAGCAACACAAAAAAACGGTTTTCGTTTCGCTGTGCCGCCATGTTGATTTTAGTACAGCCACCAGATACCAGGGGATTCAAATGACGCTGCAGACTCCCAGGGTTTACCAATTCGCGTTCCATGGGTGGTATAGGAAGTTGCATTACTCTGACGTCTCTATCGGCCTTCGCGTGTGATGGAAATTGATAAGGAAAGAACTCAGAATTCCGGAGCGGTGGTTGTAAGAAGAAAGATGTTATTTACAGAGTAAGAAATCAAAAATAAAAGTAAGATATAGCAGGGAAACAAGTTACGAGAGTCATCAAAATATGTACAAAGTTCGGTCCACCGACATCGCTTACGGCTTACACGATGTTATTGCCGAGAAGACGCCTCGTTGTCGTAACATTGGTTCTGGAGCCTGGCAGGCTGGGTCGGCACAGGCGTAGGTCTGCTGGCTGCAGCTTGGCTAACGGCGGCGGTTCACGGTGAACAGGTTCAAAGTCCCCATGGGCCTGTTGGCGCCCGTCCGAAATCTTCCTAGACTGCCGGGACCGCTGGATTTGAGCCCCGTCCCGATGCCCAACCGCCTTTTTCGAGCGCCTCAAGCGTGCCTCACATTCACTCTCCTCGTGTTGTCCTCTTCTTTTTTCTTATTCTGATTCCTTGATCAGGTTTTGCGCTCTTCTTCATCTTTGATTAACCATGTAATCGCAGCGTTCATCTCCGTTGTCTTCCTTGTCGTTTGTTCAGCCCACATCATCACATTCACCCCCCTTTGAAAGACAGTCGTTTAAATACGATCTAACAACAAAAAGTAAAGACCAAAACGTCATACACTTAGGAAAAGAAAAAAAAAATTGTTTCACCTAAATAAAAGCACATGCAAAGGTTTGAGGAATCTCATCGTTTACGGAAGCGTACTATAGTCGGCTCAAATACTCAGCCCCAAAGCTCTGACTGCTCCGAATGTACATGACATGAAAATTGTATTCAGCCAGCAGCAGACTCCATCGCAGCAAGCGACTGAGCGACTGTTAAGTTGTTTGGCGGAGTGAATGTATTCTAAGGGATGATGGTCGCTTTGAACTGTGAAGTGTTTTACAAACAAAAATATGTGAAATTTCTGCACCGCACATACAAGGGCGAGACACTGTCGCTCGATGGTTGAATATGCAACTTCTCGCGGCAACTGCCTGCTAGCATACGCAACAGGGTGCATCATCCGATCGTGCTCTTGCATTAGCACAGCACCCAAGCATCTTCCCGAGGCGTCTGTTCTCAGGATGTAAGCCCTCGAAAGATCCGGAGACTTTAGAAATCGGTTTATCGGAGAGGGATTTCTTTAGCTCCTCAAAAGCTTTGGCTTGTTTGTCTTCCCATATGACTTTGATGGGTGATTTTTCCTTTGTCAGTTCCGTCAGAGGGAGCGACGTCTCGGCGTAATTGGAAATAAATTCCCGCTAATATTCCGTCAGTCCAAGGAACGATCTGACTTCCGTCTTTGTTTGTGGTCTCTTAGCGCCTTGAAATTTCTCCAAAGTCTCGGTTAACGGCTCAAACGTTCCTTGTCTGACTCGATGTCCGAGAAATGTTATCCGGGAGAAGCCGATCCATGTCTTCTTTGGCCTGATGTTAAGCCCAGCTTGTTTACCCTCGTTAAAAATTTTCTCGGGGTTTTCACGTGTTCCTCCCAGCTGGCAGTTGCGATTATTACATCATCAACATAATGATGTGTGTTTGGTACTCCATCCAGGACTTCCCTCATTAAATGAGTGAAGACAGCCGGGGCTGTTTTTATGCCGAAGGGCATAAACTTGCAACGATATAACCCTGACAACGTTTAAAACGCTGTCGCGTCCTCCGATCCGTGTGCCATTGGCACTTGCAAGTACCCCTTCGCAAAATCAAATTTGGAAAAGTACTTCTTTGTGCTGACTTGACCAAACATTATGTCGACTCGGGGTGTCGGTTCGCAATCAGGTAGCAGCACCTTATTTAGTTGTCGAAAATCGATGCTTCTTCTTGACTACCACTTCGGGTGAGTTGTAGGGCGAGTCGCATTTCTCTATTATGCCGAGACTCAGCATGTCACCTATCTCTTTTTCTACTGCTTCCTGTAGCGCAAAGGCGAGTAGGTACTGTCGAACTTGAACTGGCAGATTTGTTGTTTCTTTCAGCGGGCAATTTACGAGATTGGTTTGACCCGGAAGATCCGAGAATACTTCTTGGAATGAATCTAGCTATTCTTCCACCTCCGTGACCTGTTCCTAGGAGAGTTTTCCTGATTTCTGCACATCATTGTGGTCTTGCTGATGCCGAAGGCCGACATCGGGGACCTCCCTTTCCTCACTTTCCTACTCTACTGCGAGGCCAGCCAAGACTTGTTCAGGAGCGCCCAGAACTTCTCTCTCCTCATACTTCTTGAGCATATTGACGTGGAATAATGTCGTATTTCCTCCGAGGTCTATTACGTAATCCCGTTCATTCCTTCACTCCACCACGCGGAATGGTCCCTTCCTTTGCAGAATCAGTTTATTTTTGTCAGTTGGTAACAAGATCAGCACTGGATCTCCATCTTGCAGTTCACGTACACGACCCTTCTTGTCGTAAAATTCCTTTTGCGCCTTCTGGGCCTTTCTTGGTTATTCGTGGGCAACTTTGCACGTGTCTTCCAGTCTCTTCCGAAGATCGACCATGTACCTTTAGGTTGTTTTCGTCTCAGGGTCGATGTTCTCGTTAGTCCACAGTTCTTTTAAAACTGCCATGTTCTCGTTAGTCCACAGTTCTTTTAAAACTGCCCGAACATATCTCCCATAAGGCAGATCAAACGGGGAGAACCCCAAACTACTCTGTGGGACTTCCCGATATGCGAAAAGCAACGGGGTTAGGTACCGGTCCCAGCATCGTGGCTTTTCTTGGCACATCCTCCGGATCATTTGCTTTAATGTTTCATTCAGCCGCTCGACACGTCCATTACACATAGGATGGTAGGGCGTGGTAGTCAACTGTCTCAGCGATAACAGGCGACTGATCTCCTTCATCAGGCCTGACGTAAGGCAGGATCCCCGATCACTTAGGACTTCTTGGGGTAGGCCTACTCGTGAAGACATTTGAAGAAGGCCCTCTGCAACCTCTGTTGTCTCGATGCTCTTCGAGGCGACAGCATCCAGATATCTAGTTGCAAAATTAATCATCGTGAATGTATATCTGTGGCCATTTTCTGAACTCGGCTTGATTGGTCCGATCATGTCTATGCCGAATCGTTGGAAGGGTGTCCCATGATTGGCATGGTCCCAAGGGGTGCCCTGGCCACCAAGTGCTTGGGAACAGTCCTCTGGAAAATGTCACACGATTTTACAAATCGTTTTATTTCTGATGTTACTCCCGGCCAGTCGAATTCTTCTTGTACACGATCGGTGGTTTTCTTTGTTCTCTGATGGCCGGCCATTATTCCTTCGTGTGCCAGCTTGAGCACTTTCATTCGAAAGTCGTTTGAGACAACCAACTGCTCCCATTCCTTACGGGACGGTGTCCGATATCTCCTGTAAAGGATTCCGTCACTGCACGAATACCGATTCGTGTGCCGTTTCCGAAACAAACTTTTCTCCCGATGGATGCAAAGCACTTCAGCGTTTCGTCGTTCTCCTGAGCCATTCTCAGCTTTCTGTTATCAACTTCTGCTGGCTCCACTGACATGACTGGTAACCAGAAATGTTTTTCTTGCCTGGCGCCTTTCCTTGCGCCCCTGCGTAATTACTTTCTTTCCCCAAAAAACATTACAGTCTTTCTCTTCACGTTTCTCGTTCATTGCGAGTTCTTTAGCAGTTTTCCCTCCTACTGCCGCCTCCTCAGTTCCGGTTTTCTCTTCTCTCGCTTCAGACACTGTTTGTCCTTTGTCACAATCCCATTCTTCATCGGGAACATCGATCCTTCTCACTCCTTTAATATTTCCGAGTACCAAGTCGTACAGCGGGTTATCCATACACTTCACAACCAAGCTGCCCGTGAAGTATGGAGTTTTTACTTCAATCTTCGCCTCTGGTAATTATTTAATCGTCCTGTCCAGAAGAAAAACTGGACTGGAATAGCCAGTTAGCTTGTTATCTGGAACCAGGCTACTTTTCACAACAACTGTGTTGCAGCCGCTGTCCCCGAGGACAGTTACCGTTCGATCTCCCGCTTCTGCTCTCACCACTGGCATATCGTCTACAAGGAAACGTCAAAGTTTTCCAAGTGCCATATTTACTACTGGGATATTGTCCCCGTTTTTTAATAAGGTATGTCTTTTTTGGTTCGGTTTCGTCAGCGGTCATTAGCACACAGGAAGCCTGGAGAGCCTTGTCTTTTTCTCCGTCTGACTGCCAGTTACAAGCTTCTGCTTTGTGCCCAGCCTTTCCACACCTTTAACACGCAGAAGGACGCGGAGCCTTGGAACTAGGGTGACCACCTTCCTGCCGGCGAAATGCGGGACACCCTGACTGGAGGGGGGGGGGGGGGAGGAGGAGGAGGAGGAGGAAGTAAGAGGAGGACGGTATTTTCATGACTCAAGAAAAAAGTATTACAGGAAATTCACCAACACGCACACCCCGAAATTCTGTGCTGTACGAAAGCATATTATACACCTGAAAATTCTGTGCGGCAATCAATCTAAAATAAATTTGACTAACAGTGATATTTTTTGTTTAATTGTAACGGTAAATATTTCATTAAAAGTATGTAAGTAAAAAACATAAAAAATGACTGTACCAGACCCCAATGCATAAAAAGGAAATAAGAAACAGTAAGTATTTTTCGGCTTATTGTTTTCTGCCGATATCGATTGTTACTCTTATACTCACATGGTGATACACAAAATTAGAACCTTATTTTTTTGTTTTTTCGACCGTTGTGAGTTGTAGGTTTTTGCCTTATGTGGCCATCTTTACTAAAAAAAGCTTTCCACAAAAAACCTTTCGCAGATACAGTATGATTTGCAAATATTTACAATAGTTTATTCTTTGAACTTTTGGCGAGCAATTTTCGCTTGCAATATTTTGCCATAAAGCGGAGAAGCACAACGGCGCATACGCGTCCTTTCACCTGCAAAAACGACGGTCGCTTCCCGCAGTGCGTAGATAGAAATAACATACCATCGAGATTCACACGTTTATCAGCTACCTCCGCGCATTCCCGTGGCCTGTTGTTCGGAAGCGCCATAATTTGCGAAGTGAATGTTACGACAATGTGAAATGCGGGACATTTTGAAGATTTTAGTATTTCTTGCGGGACGCGGGACACGAGCCCTCAATACGGGACAGTCCCGCGAGTCGCGGCACGGGTGGTCACCCTACTTGGAACTCGTCCAACAATCGGCTGCTCTATCACAAGATTTATTGCAGAGGTAGAATCGACTGGCTGCCCTCGTAGAAGGTTGTGGTTTACTGCCTTTTTCATTATGGCCTCCGCTTTTGTGGTCCGAATCATCTTTCAGTTTAAAGAGGCTAGTTTGTCCCTGTGCTTCGAGAAAGTGGTCTGCGGTTGTCGTCAGATTTTCCGGGGTCCTGCAGTTTCGTTCTTTTAGGAATATAGATAGCTTTGTGTTGCATCTCTTCAGGAACTGCTCTGAGCTTATCAGGTCCTTTAGCCTTTCATCCGTCTTAGGGGTTTCTCCTGTCTCGATCCAACGATCAAAGTATCCCAATATTCGAGCCGCGAACTGTCTCCCTGTCTCCGCCTCTTCGGGTTTGCCATCACTGAATTTCTCGCGGTACACTTCGGTCGTATAGCGAAACCGCTGTAGCAGGCTTAGCTTGACTTTTGCGTAGTCCAAAGACTCCTCAGGAGTCATCCTGTCAACAACAGTCAGGACCTCGCCGGTGAGGCACAAGCTTAATCACTATGCCCATTTGGCAGGAGGCTAGGTTTGGCTGCTTGCGACTCTTTCAAAACACTAGAGGTAAGCATCCAAGTCGTCTCATTTTTCATTAAATGGTGGAATGAGTTTATGAGGGCTGTGACAATTAGCTTGCGCTTCCTGATTTTCTCCCCCACTGGTACCACCGTCGTTTTCATTCCGATCTGAACTGGTACTGTCTCGCAGTTGGAGTCGCAGTTCTAACACTTCCCGTTATTGTTGTAATCTGCGGATCTCTCGATCAGCAGCGTCCCGTGCTTCATCTCGTAGCAGGGGGCGTTCTTCGCGTTGCCGGTTGCGTCTTGCTCCACCCAGTCGCGAAGCTCTGCCCCAGTATATCCCAGTTCTTTACCAAGAGCGAGTATCTTTTCTGGATCCATACTCATTTCTCTCACAGCACCGTCCTGGAATGCTGCTCTCTATAAGATGTTAGGAAGAGAGGTCCTGTCGCGGACGCCATATTGTGATGGAAATGGGTAAGGAAGGAACTCAGAATTCCGGAGCGGCGGCTATAAGAAGAAAGATGTTATTTACAGAGTAAGAAATCAAAAATAAAAGTCAGATATAGTAGGGAAACAAGTTACGAGGGTCATCAAAATATGTACAAACTTCAGTTCCGCCGACTTCGCTTACGGCTCACACGATGTTATTGGCGAGAAGACGCCTCGTTGTCGTAACGTTGGTTCTGGAGCCTGGCAGGCAGGGTCGGTTCAGGTTTGCTGGCTGCAGCTTGGCTAACGGCGGCGGTCCACGGTGTACAGGTTCAAAGTCCCCATGGGCCTCTTGGCGCCCGTCCGAAATCTTCCTAGACTGCCGGGACCGCTGGTGTTGAGCCGGGTGCCGATGCCCAACCACCTTTTTCGAGCGCCTCGAGCGTGCGTCACATTCACTCTCCTCGTGTTGTCGTCCTCTTCTTTTTTTTTTTTTAATTTGATTCCTTGATCCGGTCTGCAGTCTTCTTCATCATTGATTATCCCTGTGATCACATCGTTCATCTGCGTTGTCTTCCTCGTCGCTTGTTCAGCCCACATCATCACATTGTGGGGGTCGTGCACGGTGTCGAAAGCTTTCAATAGTTCACGCGACTGCCTTAGTTGTTACAAAAGCTGTCATTTCGGTCGATAAGGGGCGGGTTTCGACATTCTACGGGCGGAGACCATCAAGGCAGCAAGCTTCAGGCTGTGGCACCCGGAATAATAAACAAACTCTTACCCGAACCAAATCACCGGTGGGAAGCCCGTTAAAATTACGAGTCAATTCCTTTCGCGGCGGATTCAAGTGACAGACGTGAACACCACGTTTCTCCGATGATTTGTCTGCTGTAACGCTAGGACTACAGCGCCTTGGACGCCTCGCCAGCGACAGGTGCCATCTTGTTTCGAAAGTCAGTGACATCACGTCAGCGTCGCGTTGTGATTGGTTGCCGCTTTGCGGTTCGTGGAAGCGGTTGGGAGAATTCGGTCCCGAAGCGGTTGGCAAAAAGGCGCTCCAACCGCCCGATATTAGCCGCTTTGCGGTTGAGAACGCGCGGTTCCGCTTCGCGTTTGATCCGCTTCCGATGTAAACGCGCCATTATGCCACTTTTGGTTAGTTGTAAGAAGACTTCTACAGCTTCGCCATTTCGACAATAGAGAATTTCAGCAGACCGTTCCGATGACTCCGGTAACAGTACCCGATACTCCGCCGCCTTTGAGCGTGCATCATAGCGTTATCGGGTACCGTTATCGGGGTATCGAAAGTATCGGAGCGATCTACTAAAACTCTGGAATATTAGGCAACGGCTACAGCGACGAAGTTTCGCTCTATCTTCGACGTAGATAGTACTTCCATTGCTTCGCTGAAAAAACTCAATGCAGGGCATGAAGCATTTGTGAGACACAGTATGGCACTCCCATCCAGTGCGTCGGTTCAAAAGATGTTCAGCGTAGCAGTCGAAATCTTGAGTAAATATGACACAAAATGTCTGACAAGACTTTGGAGAGCCAGCTGTTGCTCAAAATACTCAAGGTCAATAAAAAGAACAGGTGGCAACAATAAACAAAAACTTTAAGAACGTTCTTCACTCTGTTTTATAGTTAAGAACATTAATGTTGAAGTAATACCACGAAAGTAACGAATTACGTTTTGGCATGATGGTCAATTACTTTTATACGAGGGTAATTGTAATTATATTTAATGACAATTTAGCCTTGAGTAATTGTAAATGTAATTCCCTACTACTTTTGAGTAACGTGTACAAGTCTGGTTATATGTACCATATTAAATATAGGTTATCGTATTGAATAAACAAACATTTCGAAAGTCTAGCGAATTAAAAATTCAATTTATCAAGAACATATTATTTCGCTTCATTTCCTTTTAGGAGCACGATTAGTGAAATGCATGATCATTAAACAAAAAGAGAAAATGAAGTATTTTGTTTGCTTGGCCACAATCTAAACTAGGGTTGTCAGTTGTTTGTCATGACTGCGCCTTTGCATCGGTCCTTTTGGTCATCAGTGTGATGTGATAAAGTTAATTGCGTAATTTTATCGCTTTAAATAACACGTTACCTTAAAAATAACTGTAACCGTGCGTAATGCGGAGTAAAAATATGTCACTCCGCAATAAAGCTTGCTGTTTTACACGCCACACTGCGAAGGCTCAAGCTTCAAATATAGTGATATAAACAAAATACTATATGTTATATTTACATGTGCTACTCGACCTATTCTAGAATTTGCTATTAATAAAACATGAATTGAATAAAGCAGGACTTTCAAGCGAAAAGATCTTGAAAAAGCTATATTTTCAAAATGCTTGTTTTTTATGTCTGCAGCAGATTTAGTTTGAAGATATAACATTGAAGTTTTTTTACATAAAAATAACAGAACTTGAACTCTTAGCTAATGTCCAGGTCTTTCAAATATATTAGTTATTTCACACATAAAAACTAGTCAAACATTGCTCAAAGTCACCAAAAAAGCACAGTCCCACGTTGAAAAAAAAATATATGATTTTGTTTTAAACCTTAAGCAAATAAATTAGATTTGGAGTGTGTCTCAAAGGGTGTGTAAAGACCCGTTCACCCACCCGCGACTCCCTTAGACAATGCGTCTAAAAACGTCTTAAAATACCTTACGATGAGAGATCATACTGGCTGGCTGGCACTATCTCTGCTATTACCCAAGAACTGCCTTTCACTATGGTGAAGGCTTTTCGGTATTTGCGACATACAATGTACGTATTATATATAAGAAATGGTCGTTTATAATCATGACAAGTGTTTCAAGCTAAGAAAGAAAAAGAGTCATGAGAGGACAAAATAGAAAATTTACTGGATTTCCAAATGTTCCAGATATACGTGTTAGGAGGCGGCAATGTTGTCTATAGCCACACGATATTTAAAACGTTTCAAGGCACACGGTTCTAGCAGTCGCAAAGTGTAGGAATCAGTATTTAGTGCTTTAGTTTGTGAAATGAAAAAATAGCGAGAGGTCAAACATGCACTCCCTGACCGGTGGGAGAAACTTAATTTACCACCTTGGCCACCGCAAATGTAACCCCCCCAAAAAAGAGATTTGCCAAGGTTGCCGTTTTAACTTGCTTTTATTTTAAGAAGGCTGCTAAATTATGTTCTCATGGTCAAAATAAAAAAAAAAATTAGACTTGAAAACCTTGCATGACATGATATGGAACATGGTAAACGTCTGTCAGAATACAACGAATTTTGAATTTCAATACCGTTGAAGTCGCAGTGACCGCAAACATGTTTGAACGAAACAAGATAAGGTTGTTCGTAATCTCTTGGATATGGAGTATGTTCCAAATTCCTTTCAATGTTTTTGTGTTTTTTTGTTTTTTTTTTACGGATCCAGACATGTATTTTGAAATATAGTCAGTATTAACTCTCCTAAGAATTGCTTACCTTTCTTGTAAGCGCGAAGTAAAGGATATCCATATTTAATTAATATCTTGCATACAGGCTGTACGGAGATTAAGAAACCAAACATGGCCAAACTTTCGGGGGAAGGATGTTGCTTCCGGTTGTGTATTGTTTTCGCTTGTTCTTGAGGACCTGTAGCGAGTAGCACGTAATTTCAAACTCTAACCGAAGAGGACCAACTGTGGTACCTCTTGAAATTTACTTACACGGGATCGCCTTCGTTTTGTCTGGAATGAAAGAGGGAGAGCTTGTTCCTCAAAGAGATGATAAACTACCTATCGAAGGTGCTTCTACACAATAGCCTATTTGAGCCGCCTACCAGCTTGGCCCATATACCTGAGAACGACATAAAGCCTACATCGTGAGCGGCAAGTCATCGGCGATCGCACCTACCTCCAGCGGGCCCCGAAGACACGCGCCAAGCTTCCCCGTACGGGTAACCGATCCGGTTCTTGGTTTGAATGGAGAAACTTCTGAAAGTTTCAATTACGCTTCCTTCAAACCCGACGCTAGAGTCTGTAATGCGCAATTTTCTAAATGTTTGACATATTTTCATTGCTACCCGAGGGTCCATTGCCACTGCACTGTGACACCTTACATTTATAGGTTCAGTAATGGCCCAGTTAGATCCTATCGTTGTGCGGAGATGATATGTCTAGGCTCCACGTCATCGAGATGATTTGGTTTCTTGCGTTGCAACATCCGTCGGCAGCACATTGAAGTAGGCTAGCACCGCTTGCTACGTTAACGTCCTGCAATCACCCATTCTTGGGTGGGGGGTCCCCGGCGTCCGTCGTCTCCAGATAATCGAAAAAACTTCAATTATGACATTTTTCTTGTGAAGGTGCGTATCAGCCGTTCGAAAGCACTACACAGGGTCAGTTTGAGAGCGTAGCTCTCACGCAATTGCTCGCTAGAGAACCAAGGATCGTCGCGAACCCACCCAAAGCCAAGCTAAACATAAAAAATGACAGACGTTTACAATTCCATGTAACGCCCAATTAGAGCGCAGCTCTTCAGAAGGAGGAGAGGAGGGTGCGGAGGGTAGAGTATGCCCCTCCTCTTTCTCCTCCCCTTCTTCCTTCCTACTCCCCTCTCATTTGGCGGAAGATTTTCGCTACATTTCCCGCTAAATTCCCGGCTAAATTTAGCTGGGAATGCTTTCCGCTAAATTTGGCGGGGAAATTTTTTCCACTAAATTTAGTGGCAACATTACTTACGGTAAACTTAGCGGGAAAAATTTTTCCGCTAAACTTAGCGGGGGAAGTTCTTTCACTAAGTTTAACGGGAAGCGTTTTCCGCTTAGTTAAGCGGGGAATTTCTTCCGCTAAGTTTAGCGGGGACATTTTCCCGCTAAATCTACCGGGGAAATTTTTCCATTAAATTTAGCGGGAAATATTTCCGCTAAACTAAGCGGTTGAAGTTTTTTCGCTAAATTTAGCGGAGAAGTTTTCCACTAAACTTAGTGGGGGAATTTTTTCACTGTATTTAGCAGTAAAATTTTTCGCTCAATCTAGCGGGGAACGTTTTCCGCTAAAGAAGCGGAAACGTGTCCCTTCCTCCTCCCTCGGGACCCTCGTGACGTAATTCGTGACCCTCGTGACGTCACACATGACGTCACATGTGGCGTCATTATGGGAACGTCCCATTACGCAACGCGCGGTTACGCCTACGGCGACGGCGACGCCGCTTAAGCCGGAAACGGGCGCCTAAAAGCGGCGACACTGACGGCGACGCATACGGCGACGTCGCTCAAACCGGAAATAGGCGCCTAAGAGCTGCGCTCTAAAAAAAAAAATGAAAACGCTTACAATTCCCTCTAACGCTGAATTAGAGCGAAGCTCTTTAGGAGGACGAAAGGAGGATAAGCCCCTCCTCCTCATCCGTACCCTTTCCTCCTTCTGTTCTTCTTCTCCTGTCCTCCTCCTCTCCTTCTCCTCCTCGCCTCCTTCTCTCATTCTCCTCCCCTACTCCATCCCCCTCCTCTCATACTCCTTCCTTCCTCCTACTCCTCCTACCTCCCTCCCCCTCCTCCCTAATAACGTCACTCGTGACCCTCGTGACACTAGTGACCCTTGTGACATCACTCGTGACCCTTGACAAGTCACACGTGATTTCACGTGTGACGTCATTATGGGCAACGTCCCATAATGCGACGCGCGGTTACGCCAAAGGCGACGGCGACGACAACGACGACGCCGCTCAAGCCGGAAATTAGCGTCCAAGAGCTGCGCTCTAAAACCGGAATTGTTACCCTCTTTCTGTCATGACGGCCTAAAGTGACCACTTCATATCCTCTATACAGTTGCAACCGCAGTGAAGGCACTCACACATTTGAACAAAACAAAAAGAGTTCTGCGCACCGCGAATACACGGCTGAAATTTAAAAGAACAGAAAACATATTCATTGCAGCAAAAGTGTTTGGAACTCAACGGGTAGTGTTTACAATTCGGTAACAATCAGTTTCAGAACTTGTAAGTACGTGGAAAGGGACATGGAAAATTTCGATTGATTGTTGTTATAAAATTGCAGTATTTTGGACTACTGAAACAGTTAACTGAAGAAGTGGTTCGTACCGGACCTACTCGTTGGACAACAGATATCCCACTGACAATTGTTTTTTATAAACTTACATGTTAAACAAAATATCTTCGATGTCAAAAGCAAAATAATAATAACCTTATAAGGGAGACGTTCACTCAAATGGTGCGCCGAATCGCAGCAGATGGTTTTGTTTACTTCAAGTTACAATGCATGTGTGACATTTAAAAAAGGTTGTTTCGGGGTGAAATAACATCAGAGTTGTTATTTTTATGTCAGACTAGCACACATTCTTTTATGTTCCCTCAAAGCCCTACCAAAGGTCCTGAAATGTCGTTTAATGTGTTTACGCTTCTTCAACTCGCCTTCTTTGTTGCCATCGTAGTCAATGCCAAGTGAGCTTATTTTTATTCTATCTGATCTTCGTTTCTCACTCAAGTATTTAAATATCGGCGAACTTAGCTCCTGACAAAATGTAACGCCAAGGATAAATCCGTGCATACGCGTTGTTCCGCACAGAAAGGGTCCTACTTAAATTTAGGCAATTTAGATGCATTGGCGTGTGTTAAGCTTCTAGCATTTGGGTTTTTTGTACTGTTTCAATATCCATCCTACATTGTTGATTTTTCGAGTTCTTTTGGGTCCTGAACATAGTGGAAGGTGATGCTTAAATATTCGTAACTTGGTGTTTGTACTTCACCTCTGAGCGACAATTAGAAATTGATTAATGCGGTGTTTTAATAAGCCAAATTATAGCAAATTTACCTCTAAATCGGTACCTACATATAATATCTTCGAATTTATTGCAACCTGCCTTGGCCGTCGCTTTTGAAGTTACTGTAGGCCGGTGGAGCTCTAATCCTTACTGCAAAAATTATTTTATAGCTTTTGGAAGTTGAAGATCAGAGTTTTCTTTATTTACGCGCAGTTCTAATTCGATCCAGAAATCACCCCAGGTAGCACCGAGTTCAGGGCCGAAACGTGGCTTTCGTCTGGGAGTTTAGGGCATTGAAAAGCCCGAAGAGGCCAAAGTAGAGCCAAACCTAAGCTCCTTTGGCAACAGTCTGGGTATTTTGGCTCTAATTCGCCAAACAAGTGCCAATCTTAGGCTTCACTGCCTGGTAGTTCGGCTATCATCTGGCATCTTTGGGCCTAAATCGAATAACAAATTCCAGAGTCAGGCTTACTGCCCCGTAGTTCGGCAGATATTTGGCATTTTTGGGCCAAAATCGCCAAACTAATGCCAAAGTTAGGCTTCACTTTTTGATAGTTCGGCTGTCAACTGGCACCTTCGGGCCAAAATTGCCACAAATGCGCCAGAGTTAGGCTTACTACCTAGTAGTTCGGTTGACATCTGGCACCTTTGGGCCCAAGTCGCCAAACAAGAGCCAAAGTTAGGCTTCGCTTCCCGATAGTTCGGCTGTCGTCTGGCAGCTACTGGCCAAAGTCGCCAAACAAGTGCCAAAGTTATGCTTCGCTTCCCGATAGTTCGGCTGTTATCTGGCTGCTACGAGCCAAAGTCGCCAAACAAGTGCCAAAGTTAGGCTTTGCTTCCCAATAGTTCGGCTGTCATCTGGCAGCTACGGGCCAAAGTCTTCAAACAAGTGCCAAAGTTGGGCTTCGCTTCCCGATAGTTCGGCTGTCATCTGGCAGCTACGGGCCAAAGTTGCCAAACAAGTGCCAGAACTTGGCTTACTGCCTCGGAGTTCGGCTGATGAGGTGTTTGATGTACGCGGGTGGTCTTCATCTTAATTAAATAGAAATCAAGTTTTATTCGGCTGGCCTCTTTATCTTATTTTGAGTGTCTCTTGATTTCTCTAGTCCAAAGGTTGGCTGAACGTTTTGACGCGGCTGAACCAGGCTTTGCAAACGCAAATTGTGCCGGATGTTGTACTCGCGAGTAGGTACAAACGCCAATATCGGGACGCGCCGTGAGACTGGTTCGACATTAAGGCGCGTTCACACCGGCGATGCCATCTAGTCCCGCGATAACTTTCATCGCAAAAGCGACCATCGCGGGCAAAAAGCGACGCGATTTGAGCAGTCGCTTGCTGACCCGCCTTTTTGCGATGCGATCTAGTCGCGGAGAGGCTGAGCCAATGAACGGCGTTCGGAGCGAGCGTTTTCGAGAAGCGACTCGCCAACGAAGGCGTTGGACTCCTCGCTCATCGCGCACGCCAGAGTGACCATCTAATCATTATTATTATTTTTTTTTTACGATGCGATTTAGTCGCATCGCGCGACTGCTTACATCCCCGGTGTGAATGCGCCTTTACAGAAAGTGCTGCCATCGAGCCAGCGCTGTGCGAGACCGATGTGCGCACGTCTCCCCAACAGATATCATTATTAGGCGGAGCATTGCAAAAGCGAGCGTGGCTCTGTGCGCGTCTTGCATTGTGATTGAGCACTGTCAAATGCTAGCGATAACAAAAAGCGGAAACGACCGGGGCTCCGTGGCGCCGCTCCCGCATCACACTTGGGGAATTAAAATGAAATCCCGGAACTTGTACTATTTTAGCGTGTTGGTACTTTTTAAACATTTAGAAAGTGGAGACACATAAGGGACAATACATACAGGACAATCTTTCAACTTCAACAACATTTATTTTCGGCTTCAAGCTCAAAGCCCGCCCGCTCCGTGGTACTTCGGGAAAGGGAAATCTTGGGGGAAAGAGAAGAAGCGAGGGAAGTGTACGCGATCCCCCTGTCCTGCGGGGCCAGGTACATCGGGCAAACGGGGCGATGCCTCAACGACCGACTCCGAGAACATCAAATGGACGCCGAAAGAGCTGCTTCGGATTCTCAGCACCCGATCCTCATTCACGGGAGAAAATGTCCCGGCTGCGCTCCTGATTTCGCCGGCAGGACAGCCTTGGGAGGCCACTGCGAGCGAGTCGGGAGAGAAATAATTGAGGCCCGTCGGGTGGCGACAAGCCCGCAAAACATAAGCGCCTCTTCCATTTCGCTTTCAAGAAAGGAGATTATCTTTCTGAGGCCCACAATGGAAGCCGAACGCTGACAGACTGGGCAAGGCGGACAAGGTCACCGGCAGAAGCGGCCTTTCCTTTCATTTCATTCCAGAGAAGGGCTGGGAGTCCCCCGTCCCTTATTTCCCTACTGTTGAACAGGTCGGGATACACTCTCTCCCCTGTAACTTTGGCTGTACAGCAGGTTTTTTAATCTTTTTTTTTAATTGTGTTTTTTTTATTTATTTTTTTTACTCTAAAGCGTCGAAAATGCAGAGAGAGCTTTGCTGCGTTGTTGATGCCCCTTCGACCTCGCCTTTTGCAAATCCGCCCCACCTGCTTTTGTGTCTTCGTGTGGCTGTCAGCGAACGCGACAGCCGCTTTAAGCAAATCAAAAGGGTGTAGCCAAGCGCGTGACCTCTCTGTGTAGGACGCGTAGGCCAAAACGTTTGGACGAAAATTTTTTCACGTGACTCTTTCTGTCACGCTGATGGGATCTCTGGGGCTGTTGTTTTCGCCGCTTGCCTAGTTATAGAAATATGCGGGCCACGTAGGTCCGGTTTTCGAAATGCGCTCTTCAGTGTTCTGTTGCTTTCGTGCGTTGCAGACGCGGCCGTGTTTTTTCGTCGTAAACGGCCGGAATACGTCGATGCCAATTTTTCGGTAACAGCCATTTGTTTCACCGGAGTTCGTGGAATTCTTGTGATCTGTTTGTTGGACACGCTTCGACAAAAACTGCTCTTCGCCGACGACGAGACGTCAGTTGAATGTGCGCAACCTTCATTCTCGAGTGTGTTTGTGGGGTGCCTGAGTTGGATTATGCATCTATCAAGGATTACATGACATCTCTCTTTTATTAGTAAGTACACTGCAAGCATGCTTCTGATAGTAGTCCTGCTTTCCTCTCAATCTCCGCGGGTTTTTATGTGATGCGTTTTGCTTGGCATGAGGACAGTATTAATTCTATTTTATAATTTGCTTTTCGTTTTACTGAAAAGTGTGACCTTTGTAAATATGTCGAGTATACACTGTGTGTAATGATAGTTGTTTAATAAACTTCTGGGAGCGATCGAAAAAATTTTGTTTGTCCGTATATGTGATTGGATATGGAACAAATGATATGCAACGCACATACTTGCACGACGTTCGGCCAATACGGAGCAGACGCATCGTAGAGTATTTGCACAATATTGCGCGAACGCTAGGCCGGGGCAAAACGGCTGTACGGCAATACCTGCCGGGTATCAAACGGTGGTGCAAAACTGAACATTTGAGCGATATTGGAACCGACTTTCGGCCGGTGCTAGCACGATACTGCAAAGTATTCCCGTGCTGCTTGGGAACGGAGGTGATGACATCTGACCATCATGTTTCAGACGCTTGTTTAATTTAATTCTCTTCTGGGGCGCGTGAAAAAGCACTTCTGTGACACACCAGAGATATTCCAAACTTGGGCAGGCCTCTCGGCTTTCTTTGCCACTTTTGGCACTTATTTGGAACTTCAGTGGGTAGCCGGAGAAGAGCAAAACTTCGGCATGCCCCGAATCGCCAAATTAAGATTTACTGCGGCAGTTATGATTCAAGTCTGGCACTTACTTTAGCAGAACTGTGGGGCACCAGAGAAAAGCCAAACTTGGCATGTCCGAAATACCCGAAATTAGGCGTTGCTTTGGCAGTTATGGCTCAAGTCTGGCACTTACTTTGGCACATCTGTGGCGGACCAGAGTAAAGCCAAACTCGTTGTGGCCGAAATACCCAAATTAGGCGTTGCTTTGGCAGTTAGGGTTCCAGTCTGGCACTTACTTTGGCAGAACTGTGGCGGACCAGAGAAAAGCCAAACTTGGCATGTCCGAAATACCCAAATTAGGCGTTGCTTTGGCAGTTATGGCTAAAGTCTGGCACTTACTTTGGAACAACTGTGGTGGACCAAAAAAAAGCCAAACTCGGCGTGGCCGAAATATCCGAATTAGGCGTTGCTTTGGCAGTTAGGGTTCAAGTCTGGCACTTACTTTGGCAGAACTGGGGCGGAGAAGAGAAAGGCCAAATTTGGCTTGTCTGAAACACCCAAATCAGGCGCTGCTTTGGAAGTTATGGCTCAAGTCTGGCACTTACTTTGGCACAACTGCGGCGGACCAGAGAAAGGCCAAACTTGGCATGTCCAAAATACCCAAATTCGGCGTTTCTTTGGCAGTTATGGCTCAAGTATGGCACCAACTTTGGCGCTCCTCTGGCGGACCAGAGAAACGCCAAACCTTGGCATGCCCCGAATTCCCAGTTATGGCTCAAGTATGGCACCAACTTTGGCGCTCCTCTGGCGGACCAGAGAAGCGCCAAACCTTGGCATGCCCCGAATTCCCTGATTAGGATTTACTATGGCAGTTATGGCTCAAGTATGGCACCAACTTTGGCACTCCTCTGGCGTACCAGAGAAGAGCCAAACTTTGGCATGCCCTAGGATCGCCCAACTAAGGCTATAGCTAGGCACCGTACTTTGGCACTGATGAATGCCATGGTGCAAAAACCTAACTGCGCCAAAGTTGGGCCCGTATGTTTGCCAGACCTTTGCCCAAGATGGGCATTCCTCTGGCGTGCTACCTGCGACGTATATGAATGCAGCAGACATGCTTGTCTAAGAGCCTTTTTTATCTTTTATTCCTGAGTGATATTTCATTGCAGCACAGTTGTGCCTAGACAACACTCTACTGAATTCAATATTCTCAAATATTGTGCCACATTCCACAAAAACCGCTTACAAAAAAAAAAATTCACCAGAGGGCTGCCGAACGTTTACCTTCACACCCCTAATAAAACAATATTTTTTGTTTCGACGAACATCACGGCTTGTACAGTAAAGAACGAAAGAGTCAAGAACGAAATGAAGGAGCGGCAGCCCATCGCACCTCTCGCGCAACTCAACCGTCGTTTGCGACAGATCATATTGGAAGCTTGTGGTGCTTTTCATTGGTCGTGACGGCTCCAAGTTGTTTGCCCTGCAGAAAATACATTTCGAGCCGATTTTGTTGTTGTTTTAGTTTACCACAACATGAGGCGATATTCGCTGAGCATTCGCAATGTTGGCAATGCTGCACAGTCAGTTAAAATGACACGTCAGGACACAAAAAATAAAAATAAATATTGTAATCAGTCGCACCTTGTTGTGGGAATTGTGATGTTATTCTAATTTCGATATACTGCTGATATTGGCTGATTTCTTTTACCATCACTGCGTAGTCGAAACGAGCACGCCACATTGTAAACTTGGAATTATTCTGGACGTGGCCAGACTGATGCAAATAGCCGGAAGTTTAATTTAGCAAAAAAAAATCAGGTACACTCAGCACCGTCACCACTTTCTAAGCGCATGAGAATCTGCGCATGAGCTTCCGCTGGCGGCAGTTTAGCGACAGGTAGTGTGCGGCAAGCTGTCGCTCCTTCGTTAGCGTTTTTTTTCTGTTTTTTTTGTTCGAGAATGTAGACTTATATATTCTGAATAGCAATATCTATAAATCTTTGTAGTGCAACTGAACTTTCAACATTTCCTCGAGAGTTTGCTTGATTATATGGAGGGTGCTTCACGAAAGGTGGACAAATTCGATATTGCGAAAACTACGCATCGCACCAAAAAAAGCCTTGTGTCGTTTCGGTCCTAGGCCAGGGCCTACTTTGGAATCTTATTAATGTTCGGAATAATTAAGTTTTTATTAATTTCACGTAACTTTTTTTTTTTTAAATACTAAGTTTAAGGGCATGGTTTCAATTAGAATCTTACTGAGCATCATCGAAAAACACTAAATCAACAAATTTCACAACGATAGAAGGCACGCGCGGTATTCTTGCGGCTTTCTCAAGAACCGCACAATTTCGACGGTTTTTTTAAGTGTCGGTTTTCAATAAAAGTGCTTCTCGGCACCGACGGCACCGCCCTCGTGGAGAAATAGTGCAACCAACCTCTGCTACGCTGTCCTCGCGCAACGCAGCACAGGTTGGTTGCACTATTTCTCCACGGGGGCGGTGCCGTCGTGGAGAAGTCCACGGGGGCGGTGCCGATTGCAAACCGACACTTAAACACCCTTTGAAATTGCTTCTATCGTTCTGCAATTTGTTCAATTAGTGTTTTTCGATGATGCTCAGCAAGATTCTAATTGAAACCATGCCCTTAATCTCAGTATTTAAAAATAATTACGCGAAAATACTTAACAACTTAATTATCCCGAAGTTTAATAATGTTCCTAAAACGACCTCTGGCCTAGAACCAAAACGACACAATCCTTTTTGTTTTTGGTGCGATGCGTAGTTTTAGCTTTTTTCCACGTTTCATGAAACACCCTGTTTCATGAAACACCTGCCGCGCGCGCAGCTGGCCAAGTAGGCAGCGCGCGCGTGGCCTAACGGTTATCGCACCTGCCTCCCACGCGAAAAGCCAGGGTTCGATTCCTGGCCGCGGGGCGTAATTTTGTGGACTCTGATGTAAATGTTCTGGTAAATTCGTGAACCGTGTTGCTTGTTCGAGGCCCGAATGTTCTACGCGTCGAACTTTCTACGCCGATTATTCCAGAAACCCACGCATGTACATAAGGGGCTCCGCGTGGCGAGCCGCAGTCAGTCTCGCCCCAGCGTTCGACTCTGCTCTACGCCGACTTTGACGGCCGCGACGCTCTGTTATTATTTTCTGTACCCTTTCATTTTTGGCACAAGTTCGCCACATTAAACGTTTCTTTCTTCCTGTTTATTTATTGTTGTTTTGGTCACCACCCGTGACATTTGGTGGAGGTGCGGGGTACCGCATGCCCCTGCCGCGCACCCCTACGAGGGCCCGCAGTGCAAGTCCGATCCTGAGCCCGCGAGGACCCAACGAAGAGAAGACCGAGACCCGATCAAGTCGCCGCAACCTCGGCCTACCCCCGGAACTTGGTCCACTGCCGGACAGGACAAAAAAGCTACCGAAGCCGACAATGAACACCAAGTCGCAGCTAGACGGAACGCTACAGACGTCCATTGTCTACGTGCAGGCCACACCAAGGACGCCGCCACATTTCAGTGGCAATTTTCATGAAGATGTGGACGACTGGTTGAGCCAGTACGAACGCGTCGCACGGTTCAACGGATGGGGTCCTGAGCAGAGCCTGCAAAATGTCTACTTCGCTCTGGAAGGCACTGCACGCACCTGGTTCGAGAACCACGAAGCGTCAATTTCGTCGTGGCAAGACTTCCAGGCGGAGCTTCGACGTACTTTTGCCAGCCAGCAGCGACGTCAGCGGGCCGAAGAACTTCTTCAAGCAAGAAGCCAAGGGCCAAACGAGAGCGTCACAAGTTTCGTCGAGGACGTTCTCCGCCTCATGACCCGCGCCGACCCAAACGCTCCTGACGAGAAGAAGCTCCGGTTCCTGATGCGAGGGGTGAAAGAGACCATCTTCGGAGGCCTTGTGCGGAACCCGCCTATCACCGTGCAAGACTTCATCACGGAGGCAACAAACATCGAACGTGCCCTTCAAGTACGGGCCTCCCATTACCAGCGACTTCCCGGCGTCGCTGCAATCGCGACTTCCAGCTGCAACAGCCCGGACCTCCGCGAGATTATCCGGGACGTCGTGCAGGAGGAAATCAGGAAGCTGCTGCCTGCTGCCACAAGCCCGGTTACGCCCTCAGTCGCCGAGATTGTCCGGGAAGAACTTCAGCAGGCGCTGCAGCCAGAAGTTCTCACCAGCGCCGCTCCTGAACCACCGAAGCTGAGCTACGGCGCAGCTACCCGACGACCACCGCCCCCTCCTCACCCGTATACGGCGCCACCCCGACGGGAACCTCCAGCGTCGCAGTTTTCCCGACGCCAGGAAGATCGGGCGCACGCCCACCCAGAACCAGCAGCGCCACGAAAGACCGACGTGTAGAGGACGGCCGATCGACGCCCGTTGTGCTATCACTGCGGTGAAGCCGGCCACATTTACCGCCGATGCCCCTACAGACAACTGGGGCTGCGTGGGTTCCACCCGAACGACCCGCGCCCAAGGTACGACGAGCGCCCTCGCGACATCGAGGAGTACCTCAGACGTTCGCCCTCCCCAGTGTCGTCTCTCCGCCGTGAAGCCCGCTCCCCATCGCCACGACGTTCAGCGTCGCCAGCGCCACGACCTCGCCGAGAGAGCCTGTCTCCCCTGCGTCGCCGGGAAAACTAAGTGCGGCAACGCCTGGAGGTGACGTTGCCGAAGACGACGGAAACAAACAGCCTCCAAAAACGCCGGAGCCATCCCACTCTCCCGACGCTGCGCATCGCAACGACGCTCCTGCTTCGGTGTCCAACAACCTCAACGTTATCATCGACGGCCACGACGCGACGGCACTCATCGACACCGGAGCAGACTACTCCGTTCTGAGTGGGAGGCTCTCCCGCCGCCTTCGAAAAGTCATGACGCCGTGGGATGGACCTCAGATACGAACCGCCGGAGGACACCTCATTACACCAGTCGGGAGATGCACTGCTCGAGTCGAGATCCACGGTGAGACGTGCCCTGTGAAGTTCGTCGTTCTACAAGACTGTTCTAGAGACGTAATCCTCGGCATGGACTTTCTGTGTGAATACGGCGCCGTCATCGACCTTGGTGAGAACAGATTGACGCTGCGCAAGCCTGTTCCGCCTTCGGAGATACCCCATACAGCGTCAGCCGCCGTCCGAGTCGCTGCCGCCCACGTGAACCTGCCGCCGCGATCAAGTGTTGTCGTACCCGTCGTGACCAATGCAGCTACCTGCGGCGAAGTTGTTCTTGAAGGCAACCTTCAATTGCTCCTGGGAAGAGGAATAGGCGTCGCAAGAGGAGTGACTAAACTTCAGGATGGGCGCACCGTGGTCCTCGTTACAAACTTCCGAAATGAAACGCAACACCTCACGAAAGGTGCAGCCGTGGGCCACGTCGAGGAACTTCGAAACGCCACCGAAATCGCCGTGATTACTGACGAAACTTCGCCACCTCAGCAAGATTGTACGTCGCCAGCGCAACTCGACATTGACCCCAAGCTTCCAGGCCCAAAACGACGGCAGCTGAGTGAGCTCCTCGCCGAATACAGCAACTGCTTCGCGACGTCGTCGAAGGTGCGACAAACCACCGTTGCGAAGCATCGCATTGTCACCGACGACGACGCGCTCCCTGTGCACCGATCGCCGTACCGAGTCTCCATAAAGGAACGGGAGGTAATCCAACAGCAAGTGGAAGAAATGCTGAACGACGATATAATCCAGCCTTCAAGCAGTCCCTGGGCCTCTCCAGTCGTGCTGGTTAGGAAGAAGGACGGAACGCTTAGGTTCTGCGTGGACTACCGGCAGCTGAACGCGGTAACGAAGAAAGACGTCTATCCACTCCCCCGAATCGATGACACGCTAGACCGCCTGCGCCACTCTCGATACTTTTCATCGATGGACCTGAAGAGCGGCTACTGGCAGATTGAAGTCGACGAACGGGACCGAGAGAAGACAGCTTTCGTTACGCCAGATGGCCTGTACGAGTTCAAGGTCATGCCTTTCGGCCTATGCACGGCGCCGGCAACGTTCCAGCGTGTCATGGACACAGTACTGGCAGGGCTGAAGTGGCAGAGCTGTCTCGTCTACCTTGATGACGTCGTAGTGTTTTCAAGTGACTTCGACGAGCACTTGCGACGACTCCGAGCTGTTCTCCAAGCCATTCAGACCGCCGGACTCACACTGAAGCCGTCAAAGTGCCGGTTCGCCTATGACGAACTGAAGTTTCTAGGCCACGTGGTTAGTAACAAAGGCGTCCGCCCAGACCCCGAGAAGACTCGCGCCGTCGCGGCATTTCCAGCGCCGACAGACAAGAAGGCGGTGCGAAGATTCCTTGGACTTTGCGCTTACTATCGACGCTTCGTTCGGGATTTCGCTAAAATTTCCGCACCGCTCACAAACCTCACGAAGGACGCCGAGAAGTTCGAATGGGGCGAGGAGCAGCAGCAGGCATTCGACGAGCTGAAACGACGACTCCAGACTCCACCTGTGCTTGGTCATTTCGATCAGGATTCGGAAACCGAGATTCACACGGACGCAAGTAACGCGGGACTCGGCGCAGTACTGGTCCAAGTGCAAGAAGGCATCGAGAGAGTCATCGCCTACGCAAGTCGGACACTGTCCAAGGCGGAGAAAAATTACTCGACGACTGAGAAAGAATGCCTTGCGGTCGTCTGGGCAATCACGAAGTTTCGACCGTACTTATACGGGAGCCCGTTCCGCGTGGTGACGGACCACCACTCGCTTTGCTGGCTTGCGAACCTCAAGGACCCGTCAGGACGCCTCGCTCGATGGAGTCTCCGACTACAAGAGTTCAACATGACTGTGGTCTACAAGTCAGGCCGCAAGCACAGCGACGCCGACTGCCTGTCCAGAGCCCCCGTCGAAACCCCTTCCGGCTGCAGTGACGACAATGACGACGAGTGCTTCCTAGGAGCAGTCAACACCGACGACATGGCACGACGTCAACGGGACGATCCTGAGCTGCGCGCATTAATCGAGAACCTGGAAGGGGGCGGGAGTACCGTGCCCCGTGTCTTCTCACGAACCCTGCCGACTTTCGTCATTCGACAAGGTGTGCTCTACAAAGAGAACTTCGGAAACAACAACTCGCCATGGCTGCTGGTAATCCCGGCAGACCTTCGAGAGGAGATTTTTCAAGCATGTCATGACGACCCGACGTCCGGACACCTTGGTTACAGCCGGACACTGGCCCGTATTCGTGAAAAGTATTACTGGCCCAAGCTCCCCAAAACCGTCCACCTCTACACCCGATCCTGCCACGAGTGCCAGCGACGCAAGAAACCGCCGACGAAGCCAGCAGGTCTCCTGCAGCCGATTCCTCCGCCAACTACACCGTTCCAGCAGATCGGAATGGATCTACTTGGTCCTTTTCCGACGTCGACCTTGGGAAACCGGTGGATAATCGTCGCCACAGATTATCTCACGCGGTACGCAGAAACGAAAGCCCTTCCTTCAGGAACGGCTGTTGAAGTCGCCAAATTTTTCATCGAATCCATCGTCCTCCGGCACGGCGCCCCTGAAGTTCTGATTACAGATCGCGGATCATCCTTCATGGCACAGCTGACCCAAGAAATCCTCCGGCTCAGTCACACCAGCCATCGTCGCACTACTGCGTACCACCCACAGACCAACGGGCTGACGGAACGACTCAACAAGACAATCGCCGACATGATTTCTATGTACGTCGACGTAGAGCACAAGACGTGGGACGAGGTGTTGCCCTACGTCACGTTCGCCTACAATACGGCGGTGCAAGAGACCACTGGATTCACACCTTTCCAGCTGGTACATGGTCGGAAGGTAACGACCATGCTGGACGCGATGCTGCCCCATGAGCCAGGAGACAATGAAAGCGACGACGCCCAGGTGGTTGCTCAACGGGCCGAAGAAGTCCGCCAGCTCGCCCGACTCCTGATCCAAGACCAGCAACGCGTCGACGCGGGCCGCTATAACCTTCGTCGCAGGGACGTCCAATTCCAGCCCGGAGAAAGGGTGTGGGTGTGGACGCCCATCCGTCGCCGCGGCCTTAGTGAGAAACTGCTGAAACGGTACTTTGGACCATACAAGGTACTTCGTCGCCTCGGGGAGCTGAACTACGAGGTGATGCCCGACGGAACACGAACATCCTCACGCCGCCCACCACGACCTGAGGTCGTCCACGTCGTGCGCCTGAAGCCGTACTACGCTCGATAGGACTGTGGACCTTATGCGTTCCAAAGGACTCTTCTGTTTATCGTTCATTTTTGTTTTGCTTTGTGTTGCATCGGGGCGATGCACTTTTTAAAGGGGGAGAGTAATGCCGCGCGCGCAGCTGGCCAAGTAGGCAGCGCGCGCGTGGCCTAACGGTTATCGCACCTGCCTCCCACGCGAAAAGCCAGGGTTCGATTCCTGGCCGCGGGACGTATTTTTGTGGACTCTGACGTGAATGTTCTGGTAAATTCGAGAACCGTGTTGCTTGTTCGAGGCCCGAATGTTCTACGCGTCGAACTTTCTACGCCGATTATTCCAGAAACCCACGCATGTACATAAGGGGCTCCGCGTGGCGAGCCGCAGTCAGTCACGCCCCAGCGTTCGACTCTGCTCTACGCCGACTTCGACGCCCGCGACGCTCTGTTATTATTTTCTTTAACCCTTTCATTTTTGGCACAAGTTCGCCACATTAAACGTTTCTTTCTTCCTGTTTATTTATTGTTGTTTTGGTCACCACCCGTGACACACCATGTAGGCAAAAAAGAATGCGCAGACACAGAATCCTTAGGATGATAAAACTACAAAAGCTAAATTAATGGCGCGTTAAAAAAAGTTACAGAAGAGAAAAGTTGAAAGTGCCGAAAAATAGTTGTATTAGTCATCCCTCATTTCCGCAAAAGTGCTTCAATTTCACAACTAGCCCTTTTGAACATTCGCGTTAACAACACTCTCCTCCTAGATCTTGTATAAAACCAACCATCTGCGCCATGTGGGCTTACGTCTTGAAGAAAACAGTGCCACTGTCGAAAGGTCGACTGACGTCAGGCACCCTTACAATTTATTTTTGTAAGTTCGTGTGCCTAACTTTGTCTTTTATTCTGCCATATTCAGTGTATTCTCCGCGTATCGAGCGGTCTTGTGTCTAGCTTTGATTGTTCGTCTTGTAAATTAATGCAACTTATTATATTTCTTGTGTGACGTTTTTCTTAATTCGCCATTAAATTGGATTTTAATTTTGTGGGTGATTCTAGATCAGTTCACAAAATGATAGTCCGGGTCATATTTTCGATAGTTTTGTTAACTATACAAATAAAATTCATGTTCTTGGGAGGAGCATTTAGCTATATATGAACGCTGTAACAATTGTTTTCGCTGAGATATAAAATAGAGAAGCTCGAGGCGTGGAAGTTGAGAAGATTTCAAGATGCTACTTTTCACAGTCCTTCATTTCTCATCGAAGCTTTCACATCACCATAACTTTTTTCATAAATTGTACAATATATTTACAACACGTACATAAAAAAGTATTAATAAATTATTTCTCTGCAAAAAAAAATCAAACATGGTATAAAAACGCGTTTTAGAGATATATCCAAATTTTATTTGCAAATAAACGATCTTTTATAATAATTCCCAAAACCTATCGAAATGCGCGTCTTTAAATTATATTTACGATTATAGAAAGATAATATGCCCACCCTTAATTGTCTTATTTTATTTTTGCGGAGATGCAGGTGATTTCTCAAAATGTGGCAAGATTGGGCTACGATATTTAGAAAACTCCAACTTTTGTTTTAACTCTCCTTGGCACTTTGCAGTGACTTGAGCTAACTTTTGATGGAAAAATATTCAGTAACGTATGAACTCCAAAAGGGAACAGTTACGACAAACCTTCACTCGGAGCCTCTATATCTGATTTATCTCTTGTGTCTGATGGAGTGTGCGCCTTACACTATGATTTCCTACGACAAAGCTTCACTCGGAGCGAGTCGACATCTTCGTCATAGCGGCTTTGCCACACAGCACCAAACATTTTGAGTGTTAGTTATGGCATGCATTTGATATTTTTAAATTATTATTGCCAAAGGGGGTGGGTATAACTGACGCAAAAAGGAACTTTGAGCTGGAATACCATTACTTAGATTACAATTCACAAAAACAAAACGGCACCACTTTGAGAATTTGGTAAGTTGGTAAGCTAAGAAAAAAGTTGGCCTCAAGGGAATAACGGCTGCATTTGGTCCTCTGATCTCCCAGTTGCTCCCCGAAAGGACCATCTGGTTCAAACTAGGTACCGTGCGCAAAAGCTGGGGACTAACTGCGCTCAACTGGGACTAACCGATAGGCGTGCGCAAGCAAAAGCATCCATTAATCCCCCTTAGACAGGGCGCATCTGTATGGTTAAGTCCCCGAAGGCAAACGGAATGTTCGACAGGAGGACGGATGCTACTTCGCTTGTCTTGGGGATCGGCGAGACTCAGCCCAGCACGGCTGAAAGTGTTGACAAAACCCGGACGAAACTGGCGAATTTGTTTAATGTGCCACGAACGTTAAGACATTACATGTTAGAGCTTCACACGTTGTGTGAATACGAGTTAACGAATGTTTAGACTCGACTTCACCCAACTCTCTCGTCAAAAATGATCGGTTGACATTTCACAAGTCCCATTCACGTAATTTGCCTTCGCGCAAAAAATGAGCATTTATCCAAACGGAACACCTCCAAATGCTAACACTTTTGTTTTTCTCTTAAATGAAACTTGACAGTTTGTAGAAGCCACGCTTTCAGCACCGGAGTCTCGCAGTCAGAATAAATGGTCACTTCAATCGCTAAAACTGAGTTACTGAGAACAAGTCGAGCCTCATCTCTGCGTCTCCCCGAGACCAACCTTTCTGGGATGTCCTATATCGAACCCAAAATCCGCAACGACACACTTGATGCACAGCACGTTCCACTCAAAAAGCACATTCAGGGGCAGTATCCAGACGCCTTCATGCCATCGTCGTCGCTGTTTCAGACAACATTCCAGATGAACGACGAAGAACGAACCGGGCCCGAACGTCACCCATGGCAATACCCTAGTAATACAAAACAAATGCGAACTAAAAAAAAAAGCCACCCGAAAAAGCGGAAAATACTTGAGAGAGAGAGAGAGAGAGAGAGAGTAGAGAAAAACGTGTTTGCTTCTGCGTCACTCGTCCGGCGTGTTGAAAATGGTGACCTTTCTCTCGTCCTTGGAGCACTGCTGGCTGTGTCTATGTGTCGTGTGTAGTGGGAGGGGGAAAAGAGATTTCCTTGTGCGCGCCCTTTCCCTCCCCCCAACCCCCTACCCGCATTCTTTCTTCTGCTTCTCGCTAACGCGGAGGGTTGGGCAGATAGGGTCCGTCGGGAGAATGGGAAGGGTCTTTGTTTGAAAAGACCCTGTTTTTAGTCAGTTGAAAGTTGACGTACAGCCATCGTCGAAGGCTGGTCATCGTTTTTTGTTTTGTTTTTTTCTCCTTGTGTCGTCTCCGAATATGGCGGGATCCGTTTTGGATTCGCGTTGCTGAAGCACTTCACTTGATCTGTCCTGAAGTCACAAGTCAAGGGAACTCAATTAAGGTATGTCGAAGTACTTCTGTTTATGGTCTATTCATTACTGCGGCTTCAGAAACTGTTTTCTTTTGAGCGCGTTCTCTAGCTTGCAAAGCGCGCGCCATGCTCTATTCTTTTTGGCACCATGGTTGCTGATTTTGTTATGCAGCACAGAGACCTCACATTCAATCGCATCGAGCGAAACGCCAGTTCTACCGATGGCTTATTTTTTATGTGAGTGTGTTTTGCAGACCCTGGCAGGATCGCTTGACCATAAAGGCCTGTCCACACATGCAGCGGAGCGCTACAAGCATAGCGCTGACTTTGCGCTAAGCGCGTGCTGACGGCAGCGGTCACCAGCTTTCTATCGCGCCGTCAAAACTGTTGCTCATGGCAGACAAAAAGTAGCTCACGACACGTGAGCAGCGCAACATCAGTGCTTCGCTGCGTGTGAGAACCGGCCTTAATGGGGACATTTATTCGATTAAGCACTAGACTTTCGCGTTGATGGCGGGAGCTCGGGCCGTCACTTTGAAGCGTAGTTTGAGCACGCACACGGTGGGTCTGTAGTTCGCAGCGAACGGTCTACTAAAAATCGAATATTGCGCTGGTCTGCTGTCAACAGATCGCATGTTGGATGTGAACCATTGTAGCACTTATGCAGCCTATTTGTTATTTTATTATGCGTGTGTTATATCTCATACTTTTGTCGAGCGATCGGGTATTTCACGCTGCCCTGTTACTAATAATTCAAATTACTCGCATACAGGGAAGAAGCTGCCGGTGCCACAATAAATGGCGCTTGGACCACGACCGGTTTGGACAGACGTTGCAGTGTCCAAGCCATCGTCGACGCGAGTGCACTCTTCGGAATTTGGCCTTATCGTGGATTCTGCCGCCCAGGAACTTCGGCTTCAGTCATCCTTGAATGCTATGTGTATCTACGAGGCAATAAGGCTACGTTTAACCTGAACTGCACAATTTCGTTTTGGAGATTTGTGGCTCGGGACCAAATGTAAAGGAGAAACCTTTAGTCCCAGGGGTCTAAATCCTAGGGCGCAACGTTTAGACCCAGGGGTTCAAGTGCAAGGGCCTAGCAGTTGTTCCTCGGGGTTCATTTGAAACGGTGTAACAGTTGGTCCCAGGGGACCAAGTGCAAGGGCTTAACAGTTAGTCTCCAGGGGTCAATTGCAAAGGCGCAACATTTGATCCCATCGGAGGAACTGCGAGAGACTAATGGAGGGGTGCAACTGTTACTCTCCTTCCCGTTAGTCTCCGAGGGACTAATGGTTGTGGCAACGCACTTGCTCCCCTCGGGGACTAAGTCGCGCTCCCCTTTTTCTTAGAGTGTATGCATACATAATCTTAAATGTCTCAGTCGCTCGAGTGGCCATGTATGCATCCCGCATCTCGGCATATGATGAGATGGCTGGATTCTTCTCACAAGTTGTACGGTGTTACACTCCGCTTGCTTCACCGCAGGAAGTAGGAAACTCTTGAACGCGTTCCACAGACAGGTGGAACATGCAGACATCTGCCGCTTTTTCAGGCAGCACTTCCACAAAGTCTTTAGCGGTGACAATCCTTAAGGTGAGCGAACATCTCAAGTTGGTGAGCGTTAGCGTGGTCTTAAAGAACACCACCTACTCCATCACAAGCGCTTTTTTCCGTGTCCACTGGCATGAAAATATTCATCTTGCAGAAGAGTACGGCTTCCGAGACAATTAGTGCAATTGGAAGCGATTCTCGAAACGTGCTGCCGCTCCGTCTGATCCAAAAATTATTTCAGAAAAGTGTGGGTAATCTTCAACAACATACCCTCCTATGGCTTCTTGGGCTAGAAGAGCGTGGGCTGTGTCATGTGTTGTGTCATCACTGACAACGGCAAAGCTTTACATGCCTTGCTTGGACGTAATAACATATGTGAAGTGACACACTTGAATTTATTCCAATGAAAATTCTGCACTTCAGTTGGGTAGATTACTTCCAAATTTTCCGCAAAATCGAAGTGGAGCATCACTGCCTTGGGTAGTAAGGCGGTTCTTGTGTCACGTATCAGGCTTTGTTGAAGATCACGGAAGCAAGAATGCCTCATATACTTTTCGCTCCATGACTCCAGTTCCCGCAGGAAGGCGGAAGTGTCCATAACCTTTTTACAAGTTCGACAGCGTCTCATAACGCGAAACAGATGTCTTCGCCTTGGTCGATATGGAGCGACTGCAGCAAAATGGTCTGCATTTTTGGACTCTTTTCACAACGGCGCAGGAAGTAGTCGTCCTGTGGAGCGCTGCAGAGGTAGATGCGCTTGAGGTCGTCTTCAGTAAATGTCTCCTTCGAGGCATTTGTCATTGCCGTTAAAAACAACTGAAAACTGACGCATTATATGCATGCGCACACCTAGTGCTCGGGACTCTTTTTTACCCATTTTGGGTCGTAGGGAATGCAATTTGGGAATACATGCCGAAGACCCTCACGTCTTCGGCATCCGCCTTTTTCCCCATGTAGGCATCAGGGGTTGCCCATACGCCACGTTTACGCATCTGGCACTAGGCGCAATATTTCTTGCTTTGTAGAAGCTTGTTGGCAGAAGCGTGTAAAATCGCTTGCGTTCTTGGTGGGAACTGCATGCCGATTCAGCACTTCGCGGAACGCGTCATACCACTCCGCGCAGTGCTCAGAACTGTCTTCGCCACGCATCATGCCATAAACGCTTGACAGGTTTCTTCTAATCGAAAGAACTCACTTGAGGTTGTTTTTATTTTTTTTTTTCAAATACGCTTCCCGCCATTTTTAGTATTTTACGTAGTTTCAATGGAGTTACAGACGAACTAGCAGCACAGAAATCTTGACTCACTTCACTCAGACGTTTCTCAGAGTCCCGGAAAGAAGAGCTTGATGTACTCATGTAGTAAATAAGTAGCCATCTTATTCTGGCTGTATTTGTAGCGGTATTGGCATAAAACGTCAGACTCATTCGCTTTGCTAAAGCCAGTAGCTTATCCAACCGCACTTTTTTCAGTCTCCCTTCCGGTACGAGGTGCTTATCGCGATACAATTTCTTCTTGTGTCTCCGTAGATAGTCCACACAGAACAATCGCATGCTGCTGAATCGTTGGGCCATTGCTGTTTGATCTGACACTAGACTCTTACTCGCTTCGTAAATGAAAGCACTTGAAACGTCCTCGCAAACGCCTATTTTAGAGGTTCTGAATTCCTCTCTCCCGCTGCGAATTTCAGGTCAGAGTTCTGAAACAAAATGCCCTTGTGGTCTTCAACTCCTGTCTTCCTTTGTCGATATAATCAATGCGTCGTGCACGGCTAAGCTGTTGTTGTTTGAATGTAGTTTCACATAACAAGCACCAAAGACCTAGAGTCTTCTGTATTCACAGCGTTAGTCAGCCGTCTTTTGTTTTGAATCACTCTGTGAAAGTTTCATTTATTGTAATGTTGTTTGGCGTTTTCGGTGTTGGAAGGTAGTTTGTGTGTGTGAATGTGTGTGCTTCTGTGCGTGTGCATGCGTGCGTGCGTGCGCGCGTGCGTGCGTCTGTGTGTGTGTGTGCGTGCGTGTGCGTGCGCGTGTGCGTGCGTGCGTGTGTGTGTGTGCGTGTGCGTGTGCGTGTGCGTGTGCGTGTGCGTGCGTGTGCATGTGCGTTTGTGTGTGTGTGTGCGTATGTGTGTGTGTGTGTGTGTGTGTGTGTGTGTGTGTGTGTGTGTGTGTGTGTGTGTGTGTGTGTGTTTGTTGGGGAAGGGAATTACGGAAGTAAATTGGGAGATGGAGGATTACGGGTTCTGTCTCAGTCGGTTTACTTAGCGTGGTGAAACTCATGTTTAGGGTTTTGGGAGATTTGCCCGTTCCCTTTGCTGTCCTTAACTTTTGAGGGATTTAGTTTATCTGGCCAGGTACGGTCAAATCCTTACGGTCGCATGTATGTCTCTTCCCTTTTTTGTGTGTTGACATGCATTTATTGTTGTTCTTTCTGTGAATAAGCTCAGCTGCGTTTGATATTTCGTTTCGCACTGTCCGTTATTTTTTTTTATTCATCGCCTCAAGGCTTAGACTGCAATGTTTCCTAAGAAACGGAACCGCATACCTTCCCTTCCTACAGCTACTCTCGCCTTATTTTCCCATAACTGACTCTTATCATATTTAACTTTGTGTTTCAAGGTAATGTGGCGTGCTTACGATTCCTAACTGCAGCCAGCAGTGACGTACGCAGACGTTCTTGTTCGTGAATAAGGGGTAGGAAAGAAGGGGGGGGGGGGGGATAGGGCCACACAACGATAAGCAATGCTGGGAACACCAGGACTTTCCACTCTCTGTGATAGAGTCCTGCTTTCCAGCTTTTGAAGCTTCCATGAAGGCGACGTTACGCCGCTATACCGAAGACATCGGCTCGCTCTGAGTGAAGGTTTGTCATAGCTTTTCCCGCCGTTTGGAGGTCACATGTTTACCCAATGTTTTGCCATCACAAGTTAGATAAAGTCACTGCAAAGTGCCAAGGGGAGCTAAAAAAGAGATTGTTTGACAAAATTTAAGGCCATGTAATATAGTTTGATTTCCGATAAATATGCACTTTTTTATCCTTTCTGCTCGTTAATATGTGCAAAGAGGCTTGTTCTGCATTCAAAAATCATCCGCACACTCGAAATGTTTGAAAATAGTGAGAAGAGAAAGAACAGGTGCCCGATAAAAGCTGCCTTGCTTAGAAAATAATAAAATTATGCGTCCACATACGTTATTCTTTACGTTTTGAATGTTTTAACTCTAGTAAAGATGCCCGACGTTGTCAATTTTGTATTGTGACCGGACGTGCATATCAGCCATATATAAGGGCCACAGGAATACTGGCGAAATTTGAACCCATTCTACGTTCCTTTCGATTGTTATGTGGCTTAGAATCGTCGCTCGTTTTTACACACCTGGATGGCTAGGTTTGACATTGTACATGTTTCCGTTAAAAGTGCACGGAAGTGACGTCTTCACGTCTGATTGGTTGCAAGCAAAAGTGACGTAATTTCCCCAGAAAAATGTAGGCGGAGTCGACAAAACTGGGTGGAGGCGGGTCCCGGACGTGACAACAAACTGACGTTTCGCTTTGTACCGAGTACGTTTCAAAAGGTGCTAGCTCCTGAGTAGGTGTCATTCGTTGGTCATATTTTCTAAACCGCGTCGTCGTCGGGCGATTATGCCGCTTTTCAACTAATTTAGTTATTGTTTTCTTCGGGAAGACTTGCCGACAGCACCGCACAGCATTCGAGCTCCCGGAGGATTGCAAGCGTGCGACGCAGCGCCGGCAGCGCGAGACAACGTTGGCGCGAGGAACCGGAGGTGAAGAGACTGCGAAACGAAGCTCGTGGACGTTCACGACTGTGGAGCTTCAAGTGTTGTTTCTACGACACTGAGTGCTTCGAAAGTTTGGAGGCGAGCGACGAGCACGTAGCGCGGGACTGAAGACAGTCGGCGTCTCTGTCTGCGTCGCGTCCTTCGCTCTCGTGCGTCGTGTCGGGGTCCGGCGCGGCTGGCTCGGCTTCCCCGAGACGCCGAGCGAGAGGTACGACGTGGAGTCAGGCCTCAGGCCGCTCGGTAGGATATTAGGCGTCATCGGTTGCGTGAACGAAACGATGATCGCCATCGTCGGCCCGTCCAAGAACGATCCCACCGCCATGAAGGCGGTGCACTGTGCCGCAAGCATTTCTACGCCCGCAACGTGATGGTGGTAAGTACGCTCGTATTACGTACTCCAAATCAGTTCCATGTGTGTCAAAAAGAATACAGCGTAACGCCGGTACGTTTTGGATATGCCATTTTATAAATGAGAGGTGCGGGCTTGTGTGCTCCGCCAGGGGCGGACGCAGGTATTTCTAGAGAGGGGGGTCAGGTTTTTGGTCAGCGTATAAGTTTAATCCCCCCCCCCTTCCCTTTCTACGCCCTAAATTTTGACATATGCAGATTTCAAGAGGGGGGTCAGGTCATCCGGACCACCCCCTCTGAATCCGTTCTTGTGCTTCGACTGCACGAGCGTGTGCTCTAGGCAGTATGTCGTGACTTTTAAAACTGCATCCTTCCGCCCGCCACATTATGTTTGTTTCAAAGAAGTGGTTTCTTGTCATCATATCTTGCGTCCATGAAGGTGTGTTGCAATCTTGTAAATTATCTTGTCAAAAGAACTTGGAAGGTTCCGGAATTGAGACTGCTTTGTGAACCATGAGTGGAACATTCAAGAAAATTCATGTCGGTATCTCTCTCACACTTGCAGATGCGTGACGCCGAATGCCAGGAAAGATGCATAGAGCCACGGTGCCCCGAGTCGGTGCACGTACTCCTTTGTGTAACGCTTCTCTTGGCTCTTTGGCAACATCCAGCAAGGGCAGCTGGTAGACGACGACAGGCTCCTCCTCGGTGAGCATGCTCGATTCATTCCTCTTGCATGCGGTGGCTGCGTACCGCTTGAAAACCACAGTACCACAGAAAATGTGCTGTACCAAACATTAAAACAAATGTGCAGGCCCTGTGTCTATACCTCTGGCACGTCTTTGTAAGTACTATCCGAAGGAGCCAGGAAAACACAAAGTTGCAATCAGCTTTTTTGGCTGCTTTCTTGCCGTCAATTTAAAAAATAACAGATTATAATAGATTCCATCCTCTAAACGTGCAGGCGACGACGGCTATGGCTTGGAGTCAAGGATCATCACCCCTGTCTCTGGGATCCACGTGACCTGCATTGCTTGCTGCCGCTCTAGTAAGGCACATTCCTCGGTCAGGTCCGTTGTGGAGCGCTGCAGTGGGCTGTTGAAAAACTGATTCTCGTGTCAGCAAAGGCACCGGACTCTGCATTACCATCCATCAATAGCCACCACCACCATTATAACGGCACGTGCAGTGCTGCACAACGCCTGCCTTGTATTGAGTGAGCCAAAACCGGAGTCAGGTTTCGACCCTGAAAATTGAGAGTTGGAGTCTGAGCCGAGCTCGGAGGGGTCAGCGTCTGATGGTGAGAGGCTGGCTCCTGCCAACCTTTTGGTCGGCCTCTCGGACAGGGCTTTGAGGCAACGCCTTGTCGCCCGGTTCGAGATCCTGCTGCAGCCGTGCCCCTGCGCAGCGCCACACACGCCAGGAGTGCAGTCCCATCCATGAGTGACGCCGCCGGCATCAAGGAGTCAGTCGCCACGACGGTTGTCTCGCTCCAAAGGACGCCGCCGGGGAGCCCCTACTGACCTCGCCACGGTGATGCCCAATACGGATGACGCCGGCGACGGAGAGCCGCTCACCACCACGACTGCGGTCCCTACCACCAAGGACCCATCTGTTTCCTTGCCGTCAGTGAAGCCCTCCCCGTGAAAGCCGTCAAGCGCACACTTCGCTCGCTGCTCCGCGATCATGGCCGTCCATAATCTATGCAGTCTCTTCAGCTCCAACACCTTGCACAGTTCATCGCACAGCCACCATGGCTAGGGCTAGCTTGAACTTGAGAGAAAAACATATTGCTGGACTACCAACTATGGTTTATACTTCTTCCTCTTCAGTGTGCCTCAGCTATCTGTTTCTTTTGTTTTTTTTTATTTTGGGAGCTGTAGATACAATTTAGTTTGAAACGACCTGCATTTTAGCGGGACGTAAAACATTCCAAACACTATTGCTTTTCTTGTCGAGTTTAATGGAAGGCACACTGACGCATGCTACTTTGTTTCCTTCCATGGATATCGTTTTAAATGCTTTTGCATTTCTCGTACATACAGGCTTTTGTTTCTTGCAAGAATGGAGATGCTGCTGAACACAACACTGCATTTACAGGTGCGGCAATGACCTGCTGTAGTTCCCTTGACAGATGCTGCATGCTCTCTTGTCCCATCATTTACTCACCTAGCAGTTTGACCGATGGGACATTTGCCACGTGATATGGGAATGTAATAAACAACCCCTATGTAACATGGGGCATATTGTGTCTTGTACGAAATGTCGCACATTTTTGTCTGGTGTAAGTTGCAATTTACTTTGTCTTGTTAGGGTACAGTGTGTAGTGGGCGAGGAGGTCGTTTGAATTGTGAAAGAGGTCTGGGACATGTATATAAGGCGATGGTTTTTCCATAAATTTCAAGCTGTGTTAGAAACTTCATTGTTCTGTCCGTTTTTTTTTGTTCCTACGTCTGAGGGTTGCTATGGATGTCATTCACCAGCTCACCTGCGTTTTATACCTTTGTTCATACAATACGCCGAGTTTAAAGCAGAGCACACAACCTTATTGCCCTGACTCGCAGCTACTTCCTTTTAATTTATGGGCTATGCCATGAATGTAGGGTACTACAATTTTTTGCTTAGTTCTTGTCTTCTCTCTTCCATATGGATGGGCTCGGCAACACCCGTGGAACGATGAAGGCTAAACTGTTGCTCTTCGTCATACAGATCCTGAGTCAGCCGTAACATGGCCCATTCCCAGCCAAGCCCGCCCAACCGCCTGGAGCGAGAAAAGCCACCAGCGCTATCTTTGAATCTGCTGCGCCGGATTATCTGCATCTCGCCACGGTAACACCATCGACAACGACAGCATCGGCTACAAAAGACCGCGCGCTTCGACAGTTCGCCTATGGGCTCGGCAACACCCGTGGAACGATGAAGGCTAAACTGTTGCTCTTCGTCATACAGGTTGGTGAACCAAAACCTTTTTATTGTTTTAAGAGTGACTGTATTTGCCTTGTAGTCCTGCCGAGCCCACAGGCATGCCTGACACCTCTTTGGAAATTGCTGCTTCTGTTATTATGTGGTGATATAGAGTCTAATCCAGGTCCGCTCACCGAGGCCCAAAGCGAAGAACTTCTGCTGAGTACCCATGCAATTCTAACAAAACTTGAAACTGGACAATCTGCTTTGATAAATCAAGTAAAAGAACTCAACGAAAAACAGGCGCATACGGACCAACTTGTAACAAGTCTAGCCTCCCGAGTCACCAACTTAGAGGCTGATCTGGCTACGGTAAAGTCGAATCCTGTGACAGTTCACACCGAGGGCGCCAACGCTGCTATCACAGAGTCTCATGTGAAACAATTGGAAGCGCGTTGTGCCGACGCAGAGAGCCGAGCGCGCCGATCTAACTTACTATTTTATGGTCTCGCCGATAAGGAATCGGAAACTTGGGCTGAGTCAGAGCAGATTGTCCTAACTATGTGTGCCGAAAACCTTGGCATTGTGCTAGACGACTACGCCGTAGACCGAGCACATCGTCTAGGCCAATTGAACCCCAACAAACGTAGGCCCATTATTGCGAAGTTCTGCTTTTTCAAACATAAACAGGCCATTCTTTCCGCTGGTGTTAAACTGAAGGGTACTGATCTATCTGTTGGTGAAGATTTTCCTGTAAACATAAGAACTGCTAGGAGAAAACTGCTCGCGTACGTGAAACCCAAAAACTGTCGATTTAAGCTTCGATATGATAAGCTCTACGTAGATAACACCTGTTTCGTTTATGATCACGCTAACCAATGTGTAACTGCCAAGGACGAATAGCAACCCAAGAATAAAAAATATGTTTCTTCCGCCCCTTCTGCGTCGTCATCAAAACGAACCGAGGATTCGTCCTACGCTTACTCTGTTCTATTTACAAACATAAGAAGTGTGCTTTCTAAACGCGATGCTTTGTACTCTCTAATCGACTCAACGCAAGCTGACATTGTTCTTTTAACCGAAACATGGCTCACCCCCGAGATTCATGACTCAGAAGTTTTCCCCTCGTGTATGAATTTCAATTTGTATAGATGTGATAGAATGTGCAAACGGGGTGGGGGAGTACTGATAGCTGTGAACAAAAGCCTGTCGGTATCACGAGTGACTACTGCACCGGGCTTAGAAATGGTTTGGTTATACCTTTCATCACATTCTTTTCAAACAGTCATTGGCCTCTGCTACAGACCACCTGACAGTAATAATGCCTTTGTACCTTTATTACAAGAGTGTCTCAGTGGAATATCCTTAAAATTTCCTAAAGCAACGCTTATACTTTTAGGTGATTTTAACTACCCCTCCATCGACTGGAATAAGTTAACAGCAAAGGACAATGAATCAAGATATTTCATCAATATGTGTTGGGATTTCAACTTTACACAACTGATTAGTCAGCCAACTCGAATCACTGATCACAGTAGCAACATACTTGATATTTGCTTATCTACGGATCAAAATGTGATCAAAAACCTTTCACTACTACCTGGGCTCAGTGACCACCTCGTTGCACATTTTAACTTTTTGTTTCCTATTCCGCGCAAATGTATTCTTCATAAACAAATAAGGGATTACAACAAAGCCGACTACAAGTCTATTACCGCTGAACTAGAGGCATTTTATATGTTTTTCAGAGAGGCGTTCCATAATTACTCAATTGAGGAAAACTGGCTCCGTTTTAAAAATAGATTATCATTCCTCGCGAATAAATACGTGCCTCTGGTGAACATCAAGACAGATAGTCACAACCCCTGGTATACTAAAGCAATCAAGCGACTAGGCAGTAAGAAAAAAAGATTATTCAAGCGTGCTAAACAAAAGCCCTTAAACAAAGAGACACAAAATAAATATGAAGAATGCGAAAAAATATATAGATATGAAATTACAAAAGCCAAATCAAAATTTTACGCTACCGACCTATTACAAGTACTAACCGACAAACCCAAACAGTTCTGGAACGTAATCAATCCCAAGCCGTTCACCCCTCTTGCTCTCACCAATGACGAAGGTCTAGTTCTGTCCGACGACCAGTGTGCTGATTGCCTAAACAACTATTTTTGTTCCGCGTTCACTAAGGAAAATATTAACAACATTCCGGTACTTCCTGCCCTTACTCATCCGTCTATGAAAACCATTACCATCGACTTTTCTGGGGTTATCAACGCTATTGAAAATCTTAAACTTTCCTCGAGTTCTGGCGATGACCTCATCAACTCACAAATATTAAAAAATACGAAGCATGCATCATCTCTGTTTTTAACCGACATTTTTCGTGAATCCCTTTCGTCAGGTATCGTCCCTCATGACTGGAAAAGTAGCCGCGTCATCTCCATACATAAGTCCGGAAACCGAAATTCGCCCATAAATTATCGCCCAATATCACTGACCAGCATTCCTTCAAAAATCTTGGAACATATCATATTTTCTAATGTTATGAAATATATCGAATCTAATGGCCTTCTTACCATAACCCAACACGGATTCAGAAAAGAATTGTCTTGCGAGACCCAACTCCTTGAATTTGTACATAATATTCATTCTAATTTGAACATAAACAACAAACTGACGCTATCTTCCTTGATTTTTCGAAGGCCTTCGATAGAGTACCGCATAACCGCCTTATAATGAAACTTCACCAATTAAAAATTGACCACTGCATTATTAGTTGGATTTCTGAATTTCTTTCTGATCGCTGTCAATATACCGTTGTTAATAACTCAGCATCATCCAAAATGAGCGTAACATCTGGCGTTCCTCAAGGAAGCGTGCTCGGTCCACTCCTTTTTTAATCTACATCAATGACCTCCCTCTGTGTGTTTCTTCGACCATCCGCCTTTTCGCAGACGACTGCGTAATCTACCGTACTATCTCGAGCACCAGCGACCACTCATCCCTGCAAACTGACTTGTCATCCATTGCAAAATGGTGTGATAATTGGCAGATGTCACTAAACCTAGATAAATGCAAAGTACTCACCTTTTCTCGTCTTCTGTCACTGTCTTCTTACAACTACAGCATTAACGATATTGTACTCGGTTCATCCTCATCTTACAAATATCTTGGTCTTCATATAACCACCGATCTAACATGGACCAGCCACGTCAATCGCAGTGTTGCTAAGGCAAACAGCACACTCGGTTTTCTCCGACGGAACATAAGACTCGCACCCCCTAAAGTAAAACAAATTGCATATCTAACATTAGTACGCCCAAAACTAGAATATGTTGCATCCATATGGTCTCCGAGGCAAACGTATCTGAAAGACGAACTAGAACGTGTCCAAAGAAGAGCATTACGATTTATTTATTCTGAGTATTCTTTTCACACAAGTGTGTCTGAACTGCGTAAACGAGCAAACTTCCCTGAACTCACTTTAAGGCGGAAAATATTTCGTTTGACACTCTTTTACAAGATTTACCACCACAACCCACAATTAGAAATAAACTATTTTCTCCTCCCACTTCTTTTTTTTCCGAGATTAGATAACAGCTGTAAAATACAACCCATTTATGCATCCACGACTTCTTACGCTAACTCTTTCATACCTTTTACAATTAATGAATGGAACGCTTTGCCTAACAACATAGTCACAGCTCACAACATAGATGTATTTAAAAAAGTGCTTGGCGAATTTTTAGAATCCACAATGAACTAGCACTTTTTGAACATAAGTGTATGTGAACTCTTTGTCATCTTTTGTTTGAATATTTTGTTGATTCTTTTTTTTGTTTGTTTGTTGTTCATGAGTGTATATGCTTATATGCTTTTCTTATTGTCCTAAAAATATGAACTGCCCATCCCTTGTATAATGCCCTGTTTTAGGGTCCTTCAAGGTACTAATAAATAATAAATAAATAAATAAATATCTGTGTCAGCTGATTTGTGTTACAGTTTGGTGCAGATGTTTTCAGGTGCGCATGCCAGGAAACCAATCGGATAGCCAGAATCACGTAGGCAGGAAAATTGCGTTTCAAAACTTTGCCCATTATTCTGATGACAACATTTCTTTAAGGCCGATACAAGAGCAATGTAGGAAACACTGCGTTTTATAGTTTTGGAATGTTCAGATGCAAACAAAAGAAACTCTTTGCACGACCTTGGTTCATACTTACAACATATGTTTATATCTTTAAATTCAGGTGTGAGGTCGAGGAACATGATGGACCTGTTCACAGGTATTTCATGTGCTGTGTTTAGAGACAGACGGTACTGTCCCCGGATATGTGTTGAGTGCATGGCGGTAATATCGATAGCCTTTCCATTTTATGAGCAGAAGGAATGAAATGCGTGGGATAATGACTGAGAAGGCTTGCGAGTTGCCAAACCAACAAAGGTCACCTGGCTTTCCCCTGCAAAGAACCGAGAAATACTTTAGACCATCTGTAGACCTGTAAGGACCTATTTCTTAGTGTTGACTAAACCAGAGATATTGCCATTTTGGGTATTGTTTCATATCCCTTGTGGTTTTAACATCCCGTTATTACCTTCTGTATTATGACTACATCACTCAGGTGTGCCTTTTGATGTTAGTATAGGGGTTTGTGTCAGGATCTCTCAAGGCATTTCAGGTTTCTCTCTCCCCCTTACTTTTTGTCATGGTGCCTATTTAAGCACTTTTTGGAAAATAAAAAGTTCAGCTGTGTTTGAGACCTTTCGGTGTATGTGTCCTTTTTACGTAGAGTATCAGGGTTTATGTTATGTTACACAGCTAGTTTATTTTTGAAAGGGCTTTATTTTTAGAATGCAAAACCGTAACTTGAAAACGTAAAATGATATGAAAACAGGTTTTGCAATATTTCATCCTCGAAAGTAAAAATGAACACACTAGCATCACACAACGTAAACACTTGGAGATTCTTAAATCACATGTTATGTCAAACATTGATCTCTTTTTTGAACATGTTTTGCAGCACACTACCTCTAGGTTGTATTTCGTAACATATCTACTAAGGTACACGAAGGTATGATGTACTAATAACAAAGGCCTGCAATATTCGAGACAAGATTAAATGCTAGCTAGACACTAATATACTGTAAGCGACCTATTTTTTCGCGGGCTGAATATTTCGCGATTTAGGTTAAAGCTGAAGTTTTGGAATAATTCGCGGGTTCTAATTTTTGCGACGCGGTGGGATCTCAATATAGATTCCAATGTGTTGGCATCTTACCGGAATTGTTCGCGGGACCTATTGTTTTGCTAATTGTCGTCCATTCGCAAAAATTAAATCGTTTACAGCATATACAAAAAAGACGTGGCGAAGTTTGCTACTGAGGTATTCCAGACAAGATGAAAGCAGTTGCTGTTGCAAGTTATGACTACACTGTAGGTCTCAAAAAAGGTGAGCGCGCAGGCGAGCCCGTGAAAAGTGGACATACATTGACCTGAGAAAAGGAAGGAAAAGAAAAGCACGTCTCCGAACACGCAGCTGTGTTTGGATACGCTGTGCGTTGACCGCGTCCCTTTTACGTATCTTGTTTCTTCCCTCTCTCAGGGTAAGTCATATCAACCGAATGTTTCTTGGGTTCAACAGAGCAAGCAGGCGTCTTTGTCCACGTCGTCTGCTTGCTTCCGCGCCTTCATTACGCGCCGGGACCACGAAACGCGGGAGCTCTATGTGCAGCCATCAAACCCGCGATTCTGGCTTGCTCCGTCGTGTTGCTTTAAAGAAGGCGCGAAGCGCGCATCCCGCATTCCTTGTAATATGGAAACAACTTTCTCTCCAATTAACTCTTAAATGTATTGCAAAAGGACGCAAAAAAGCGGTTTGTTTTAACAACACCCAACAGGTTTTTATTGTTTTTCAATACGGTTACCTGTAGTAGAACAGATGCGACGGCCAGCGACGCACAAGATTGGTTGCCGTTCGTTCACTAAACGCAGGAATTGCTCCCCGCGTCGTAGTAAATCCTACCCCTTATCCCGCGTGTAGGGACGCCTCGGGGAATGCGTAGCTCCTTCCGCTCGTCGGGGGTTGGCTCCGGACGTCGCTCAAACGGGTGACAGGGGTCAAGTTTGCGATGACGTAGCGGCGTCAAAGTGGGCTAAGCCGCCACGTGAGTGTTGCTAGGATACGTTCCTCCTTTCCATTACGTCACTTCCATGTACCTTTTCTCAAATGTCGAGCCTAGCCATCCTGGATGGGTATTTCTAGAAGGGGGGGGGGGGGGGGGGGGGTTAAACATATGATACGTTGACCAAAAACCTGACCTGACGCCTGACCCCCCCCCCCCCCCCCCCCCCCCCCCCTCTAGAAATACCTGCGTCCGCCCCTGGCGGAGCACACAAGCCCGCACCTCTCATGTATAAAATGGCATATCCACACCGTACCGGCGTTACGCTGTATTCTTTTTGACACACATGGAACTGATTTAGAGTACGTAATATGAGCGTACTTACCACCATCACGTTGAGGGCGTAGAAATGCTTGCGGCACAGTGCACCGCCTTCACGGCGGTGGGATCGTTTTTGGACGGGCCGACGATTGCGATCATCGTTTCGTTCACGCAACCGATGACGCCGAATATCCTACCGAGCGGCCTCAGGCCCGTCTCCACGTCGTACCTCTCGCTCGGCGTCTCGGGGAAGCGGAGCCAGCCGCGCCGGACCCCGACACGACGCACGGGAGCGACGGACGCGACGCGGACAGAGACGCCGACTGTCTTCAGTCCCGCGCTACGTGCTCGTCGCTCGCCTCCAAACTTTCGCAGCACTCCGTGTCGTAGAAACAACACTTGAAGCTCCACAGTCGTGAACGTCCACGAGCTTCGTTTCGCAGTCTCTTCACCTCCGGTTCCTCGCGCCAACGTTGTCTCGCGCTGCCGGCGCTGCGTCGCACGCTTGCAATCCTCCGGGAGCTCGAATGCTGCGCGGTGCTGTCGGTAAAGCCCGGTTCACACAGTTGCGTTTGACTGCGTTTGACTGCGTTTGACTGCGTTGCGGTTGCGAGACACCAGGACATCCCTGCTGCTTATATCGCGTGCCAAGAAGATTCCTTGAAAGGGATTCCACGCTTCATACGAAGCACAGATGTGCCGGTGACTCGCTTTCGGTTCTCGCCGCAACGCAGTCAAACGCACTCAAACGCAAATGTCTGAACCGGCCTTTAGTCTTCCCGGCGAAAACAATAACTAAATTAGTTGAAAAGTGGCATAATCGCCCTACGACGACGCGGTTTGGAAAATGGATCAACGAAAGACACCTATTCAGGAGCTAGTACCTTTTGAAACGTACTCAGTACAAAACGAAACGTCAATATGTTGTCACGTCCGGTTGCCGACTCCGCCCAGTTTTGCCGACTTCGCCTACATTTTTCTAGGGAAATTACGTCACTTTTGCTTCCAACCAATCAGACGTGAAGACGTCACTTCCGTGTACTTTTAAAAGGAACATGTACAATGTCGAACCTAGCCATCCTGCTGTGAAACACGTTTGCGCCTGACATATAACGAAGTTTTATATCGTTCATTAGTAACGAAAAACGCTGTAACTAAAGCAATTACACTTTCACAGTGATAATGGAGGCACATACTACTCGGTACGACCCAAAGGACATATGTTATTCATCTTATTTTCGGCAAAGAAACAAAATGCACGGGCGTTTTCCAATAGAAATGCACAGGAGCACCGCAAAAGTAGATTGGTTGCTGCCTGCTTCAATTTGCATTCCGGAAGTCGCATTAACACTAGAGCCAGTTAAACCTCGAGCGCACATTATAATAAATCTATGGTCTCGCTGACTCAGTCGCACTCTCCCGACGACAACGAACTAATTTTTCAGAGCTCGATTCTTCGTTTCTGTCGACTGCGATGCCCGCGAAACTCTGTATAGTTATCTTCATCCACCCCTTCGGTTGTTTGTTTATTTGGGCACTAGTTCGCCCCATTAAACGTTTCTTTCAGTTCAGTATTTATTGTCTCTTCGCCTTCGTTCCTGACTTTATTATGGTGATTCTATCTAGCATATCGACATCTTTTCAGCCTCCATTCAGATGCTGGTGTATCAAAAGCAAGCGCTAATAACGGTTCTGGGACGTCAAGCGATTTCAGGTTTTGCGAAACAAACGTAAGACGATTTTGTAAATACTTTAGAACATTATTTTGCCTCGTGAAATAATTTTTTTATTGAAGAGGAATTACTTTTTTATGTCAATGTGATTATTAAAAGAAAGGAAACTTCAACGTTGCTTATACTTATCGCCACAGCGCCTCTGCACGAACATTTGGAATTGTTGCTTCCTGTTTAGTAATTCTGAGGCAAAGTGGTGTATAGAATAATATATTATTATTCATCTTGATTTTTATGAAATGCCTATTTAGGGATAAATTGTTAATGGTTAACGTTTCGCAACGTTATATATGCTTTTTTTATATTGCGACATTCTTTCTCAACTTGAAGTATATGTAAGTCAGGTTGAATTTGGAAACACCGGCGGCAGCCGTAAACGGTGCATATGGCCGAGACTGCAAACTCATGAATCGTGGTTGGTCGCCGTCGGCTCCTTTAATAGTACCATATCCAGTCTTCCACACATTAACACACTAGAGTGTAATACCTGAATCATGTGTCACAGGGAATCGATATTCTCATCATTTATCATCCCGCCCAATACAAATGCGGAGCCTGCGGTTCTACTACGACCCCATATATTATCAGATTACCCATTCATTTATTACCATAATAAACGAATATAGCTCCTTCTCATAACGACTGCTTATCTATTTTCAAATTTAAGCACACGAGCAGGAATTTTATTTTGAAGGAGTATAAATTTTAATTCGAAGCATAATGTTTTCAAAAGGTTTTTGCTACTTATTAGTGCTACTGAGTAGGGGAGTTAGCCGCGAGCCACATTTTGACACATGAAGAGCAGCATGCGGCTCGCGAACCGCAGCTTGGCCACACCTTCTCTATATTCTGTTCAGACTGTAAATGGTGCTTAAAACACATTTTAAACAGTTAGAAATTAAATTACTTCCCTATTGAAAAATATCATTTTTGTGAGACATGTTTATGTTCAATATACACATATGAATAATACAATATATATCAGAACCTAGAAGAACTATATAAATCTTCTATTTTCATTGTATGAAATTATTTTTTTTTGATTCCACTGAAACCAATCATTCCAAGCATCTACTTTGAAAAGTTTATTGTTTAATACTCATTTTTAGTACCGCAATAGAAATTTATTTTTGGTGATATGTTTTAACTGCATTTGACTTGAACACAAAACACATTTTTAAGCGTTTCAATACCAAAAGACAATAGCGTATATAAAGATTTCCCCAATTCCTGACTTTAGATAACAATTTAAACATAACTGCAAATGCATGCTTCGCACTTATCACAACTCTTATTCCACTTTCACTTCCAGTGTACAGAGAAAGACGGAAAATGGGTCGGGTGCACTGGTGGCTGCTTCTGTGTACATGTTGCCAACTGCACAGAAGGCCGATGCTTGGAGTTGGAAGGTGGTGACTATGAGGACTTCACATCGCCAGAAGCAGAGGAGTGAGCTTTATCGTTTTCACCGCTGACCGAAATGGCACCGTGCTCCCTAAGAGAACGAAACCACAACCCTGGAGCTACAGCCGTTTAAGAAACATGCTGTGACGCAGGAAAAATTATGAATACAAAAGGAAATAAAGTTGGGAAAGGTGTAATGCAGGTATAACGGTTTGCATTCTAAGTGAAGAAATCATCGAATGTTTTTTTTTTGTGTGTGTGTTAGACATTGAACGTTTCACGAAAATGGATATTTTATTGCCAGTCAGAGCTACATGATCCTAATCAGAAAAATATATTTCCACGCACTTCCGTAGGAGAGTCGGCAGCGCGCTGGGCTCAAACGCACTTGTTTCGGATTCGATACCCGAAACTGCATGTTTTTTTTTTACCTTTCTTTATGGAATTCGAAGATTCGAGAAGGTTGGAAAGCCGTCTAGGTGATATATTCTTGGCTCCCAGGGAAGGCTAAACGAAGCCGTGCCGCACCGTACGGATTAAGCCTCTGTCCAAGCTCTCGATCTTGCTGTTACGCCGGCTTTGGCGCCTGTGACGTTAGCCTTCTTTTATTTGGTTTTGGGCACAAGTTCGCCCAATGAAACATTTAGTTTCCTTAAGGGGACAACCAGAAATATTCTTCCGCCTGGCGGAAAGTCCTCCTCGCCCTTTCTTTTTCCCTTTCTCTCTTGTATTGTAGCACGGCGAGGCGAGGGGAAAGGTCCCTCTTTGCGCCGGCTTCTTCCGAGAGGATAAGCCGAGAAAATCCCCATTCTGAGCGACGGGCGACGGGTGCGGTATCAGCGACCTCGTGACTTACAGGTATCTTCAGCTCCTATCGCGTAATATTCCAATTTTTCGGCGCTCGCCAAGTCGCCCCTCGGGTGCAGGTTTTACGGAGCTGCAAGGCTGCGCCCTCGCAGTCACCCAATTTGAGCTGTCGAAGTTCTTTGGTTTAGCCCGTGGCAAAGTAAACGCGTACTTGGGAGCTGCGATGCATACCCGCACCGATTGAAGGAAAGTTTCATAGATATTCTCGGTTGATCAAGGAGCTCAAAATCACATGCGCGAGATGTGGTGACTTGAATATGTAAGGATGACTTACATCTTCACAAAACATTTCATCTTAAAAAAAAAAAAAAAAAAAAAAAACGGCTTATCACGCTCAAACCTGCCTCAAATTGGGATCGATAGAAAAGAAAACGATGTACTAGGCGCGGGCATCTTGTAGAAGGTCTCTGTTTTCTAGCAGCGAGCACAAATTACTGGAGAACTTTAGCAGACTATGTTTTCAGTCCACACTATATTTAGCGGGAGCTCGCGCTGCCAGTTCGATGCATTCTCTGAAGCGCGCGCCTGAAGTGGCAGCGGGCCTTTGAAAACGATTTACTAAAATGCCCTGTCGTGTGCCTTACTCGCAGAACATGATGGCCAGCAAAATGTTTGAAATTCATATTTACACATTCACAACAACCACCTGAGGTGAGAGGCATCAAGGGTGAAAATCAATACCAGAAAGTTTTAGTGGGTCGCTTTTAGCCACTTCGATAACCGTACGGTCCGTACCCCACAACGAAATGTAAGCTAGACTCGCTGTTTACATTCTTTATGGAAGGCGGCTATGGAGCGGAAAATACAATATTAAACCCCTTTCTGGCGAGTCTAGCGTGTCGTGTTATGGTTCAACGTTGCTTGTATTGGTACCATAGCACGGGCCGCCACTTCGAAGTATTTGTGGTGTCTCAAAGAAACTAAAGCAAAAGCAGACAATTGTTTTAACGTGACACAAAATTGTATTTACTATTGTAAAAAAACTTTTAGGTACTCTACGCCACGCAATTAGCACGAACAAACTATCGCCGGTGTTTAGATAGATAGAACTGAAAAAGCATACGAGTGTAACCGAGATAGAACTGAAAAAGCATACGAGTGTAACCGAGATAGAACTGAAAAAGCATATGAGTGTAACCGAGATAGAACTGCAAAAGCATACGAGTGTAACCGAGATAGAACTGAAAAAGCATACGAGTGTAACCGAGATAGAACTGAAAAAGCATACGAGTGTAACCGAGATAGAACTGAAAAAGCATACGAGTGAAACCGAGATAGAACTGAAAAAGCATACGAGTGAAACAGAGATAGAACTGAAAAAAGCATACGAGTGTAACCGAGATAGAACTGAAAAAGCATACGAGTGTAACCAAGATAGAACTGAAAAAGCATACGAGTGTAACCGAGATAGAACTGAAAAAGCATACGAGTGTAACCGAGATAGAACTGAAAAAGCATACGAGTGTAACCAAGATAGAACTGAAAAAGCGTACGAGTGTAACCGAGATAGAACTGAAAAAGCATACGAGTGTAACCGAGATAGAACTGAAAAAGCATACGAGTGTAACCGAGATAGAACTGAAAAAGCATACGAGTGTAACCGAGATAGAACTGAAAAAGCATACGAGTGTAACCGAGATAGAACTGAAAAAGCATACGAGTGTAACCGAGATAGAACTGAAAAAGCATACGAGTGTAACCGAGATAGAACTGAAAAAGCATACGAGTGTAACCGAGATAGAACTGAAAAAGCATACGAGTGTAACCGAGATAGAACTGAAAAAGCACACGAGTGTAACCGAGAGAGAACTGAAAAAGCATACGAGTGTAACCGAGATAGAACTGAAAAAGCATACGAGTGTAACCGAGATAGAACTGAAAAAGCATACGAGTGTAACCGAGATAGAACTGAAAAAGCATACGAGTGTAACCGAGATAGAACTGAAAAAGCATACGAGTGTAACCGAGAGTTAATGTAGACCGGTTAACGGTTGTACGTGTTGCGAACGCGAGCTCTGGGAGCTTTGCGTCCCAGTCAGGGTGACGTTCGGTGTGAGCTATTAACATCGATTTCAGGTTTCGGTTCACCCGCTCGTGTGATGTTAGCTTGTGGGTGATAAGGAGACGTCCGCCTGTGTTGAATGCCCAATGCGGCACATGAGTCTCGGAACACTTTGCTGGCAAAATATGTAGCGTTGTCGCTAATCAATTTCGCCGGAAATCCGAAGCGTGTGAACGTCTCCATAAGACAAGACAAGATTTTCTTGGACGTCAGCGATCGCAACGCAAATAGCTCCACCCACTTGCTAAAGTGATCCGTGACAACCAACAAGTACTGGTTGCCACGCGGACTGCGTGGGAAAGGGCCCATGACGTCGACAGCAACGCATTCCCATGGGGATCGACTCACGACTGGCTGCATGAGACCAGGGGGCTGACCGCCGCGCGGTTTGGCTTTTTGACAAACCGGGCATGAACGTGCGTACCTCAGCACGTCCTGACGAATTCCTGGCCAAGTTGCAGTACGGCTTAACTTTTCAAAAGTCTTGCAGCCACTACTGTGACCAGCCAGAGCAGAGTCATGGTAGTATTTAATAAATGACGTGCGAAGTCGGCGAGGTATCACGGCTCGAAATGGAGTGTCCGTAGAGCCACCCTCCTCATCGTCGATCTGAGGTATATACCGGAGGAGCAGACCGTCTTCGGCCAGCAAGTACGAGTCGAAACCCATGTCAGCGTCTCTGTTGCCACGTCGGTCACGTGAAGATAACCACTCAGAGACCCTGCGACAAAGTCCATCGTTCTGCTGTGCAGCACGAAGCTCATCTCGGCTAATCAAAGTACCCCAGCGCGAGCCAGCATCTATCGCAGCCACAACATTGGCATCCTCGTGCACGTGCTCTTCGCCGAGCGGAGCGCGCGACAAAGCGTCTGCGACTTTGTTTTGGGAACCTGGCTTGTGCACAATGGTGTAGTCATATTTTTGAAGCGTAAGTGCCCAGCGTGCTAACCGTCCAGCCGGATTTTCCAGCCGCTGAAGCCAAGACAGGGCGGCATTATCTGACTGGATCACAAAGCGCGCGCCATCAAGGTACATGTTGAATTTCTGCAGGGCGAATATGATGGCTAGGCACTCAAGCTCGCAAACGTTGTAATTCCGTTGAGCTGCTGTCAACGTATGGCTAGCAAACGCAACGGGTCGTAAGACACCATCAAAGTCTTGAAGCAGCACTGCACCTAAACCGTAGCCGCTCGCATCGGTTTGCAGTACAAACGGGCGGTTGAGGTCTGGGAGCTTCAAGGATGCAGTTTCAGCAATAGCTTTGGACAGTTGAAGGAAAGCATTTTGCTGTGTCTCTGTCCAACGCCATTTGACGCCTTTGCGCAGCAGTTCGTTCAGAGGCCGCGTTATCTCTGCACAGTGGGGAATAAACTGGCGGTAAAATCCAACCATTCCAAGAAATCGCTGCAAACTCTTTACATCATGGGGAGAAGGAAATTCAGTTATGGCCCTCAGCTTGTCCTCGTTAGGGCGAAGCGCACCATCGTCGATTACAAAACCGAGCAGGTTAATTTTAGATGTTGCTAGTTGTATTTTGCCTGGATGAACAGTCAAACCAGCATTCCGCATGCGCTCGAGGATAGTCCGAAGGTGTAAAAGACGTTCTTCAAACGTGCGTGAGAAGACTACTACGTCATCCATATACGCCATGGCGTAGTTGTGCCGTGCATCTCCGAGCACGATGTCCATAAGACGTTGGAATGTGGCAGGAGAGTTGCTCAAGCCAAAAGGCATCCGCACAAACTCGTACAACCCTCTGTAGCATGTGAATGCTGTTTTCTCGATGTCAGCGGGTTCGACCTCTATTTGGAGGAAACCGCGACTGCAGTCAAGAGTCGTGAAAAAACTCGCGTTTCCCAAGTTGTACATGATCGACTCAATCGAGGGATACGGGTACGCGTCACGAACGGTTACCGCATTCAGGCGTCGATAGTCGACGCAAAGCCGAGCCGTTCCATCCTTCTTGGGGGCAAGGACGATCGGGAAGGCCCAAGGGCTCTGTGACTCACGTACTGCACCCGTGTCGACCATCTCTTGGAGCGCCTTGTCCAGCAGGGCTCGCTTGTGGACGCTGATTGGTCGAGGATTACAGTGTAGAGGCCGTGTATTCCCGGTGTCAATTGAATGCTTTAGGACACCGGTTCTATCGGAATTCTCCGTGAACATCGGCGAAAACTCCTCCAGGAGTCTTTGGAGACGCCGCTTTTGCTGGTTCGTAGCAGGACACTTCTGCAAAGAATCGCTTACCGGACATGGGAGTCGCAAAGCAGGCGTTCTAACGCCAACGTTATCGACACTGACGATGCAATCCTCTCGTCTGGTAAACGGGATCAGTTTCGCGTCACTACCTAACCGGTAGCCTTTGTTCGGAAAGTCAAGAACCAGTTTCTCCCCGAAAATGAAATCTCGCCCCAAAATGATCGGTACCGTGAGACCAGGTAAGCAAACGAAACGCTGACGGCGTTTTTTCTCGTTGAACCCGATCTGTAAACTCACGGCTTGACTCGCGAGCATTTCAGGTCCTGACGCTAGCTGTAAGCGCACGTTAGTCTCGCGCATGTTAGCTTTCTGCTCTTTGCACCGTTCAATCAGGTAGTCCCCAATAAGCGACAGACTCGCACCGGTATCAATCAGCGCTGCCACAGCTACTCCGAGCACTGTAACTGTCATACGAGGCTCAATTAGCTCAAGGTCAGGCTGAATTCGACATACCGATGGAAGTTTTGCCGAGTTGTCCATGGTCACCGCGGCCGGCAGGCGTTCAGGGGTCAACGCCACCGGCCGTACTCGTTTCCCGAGGCTGCAGGGCGGTTGCGCAGCAGGTCGGGGCAGTCACGCTGGAAGTGGCCATGGCGACCACAGTCGAAGCACCGCACCGAGTTGCGCCGGTCAGGGCCGTGCGTCGGGCTTGCCTGCGCTTGTCGTTGCGGCCCTTCTTGGTGTCCCTCGTTGGACCAGCGATCGGCGCCCCGGTTGGCAGTGCGGGGGAAGGACCTTAAACGGCTTTCACCCTGCCGTAGTCTCGATCCAGCCGGCCGGGCACGTAGCCAGGGGTCCGAACCATCGAGTGGTCTCCAGCGCTCCCATTGCCCGAAGGCGTAGGAGTCCAGCGCACGGGGGGGACAGACCGCGCCATCCAGGGTTTGGCGCTGAGTCGGACCTCTTCTGGGCCCGGGAGCTCGCCAGGCACAGGACGGCTCGAGAGCTTCTTCAGGCGGTGGCGGGGGCCGATACTGCAGCTCGGCCAGGAGCGTCTCTTGAATGCCGTGAGCGTCCCGGGCCAGTTGCTCCAGGGTGGAAAACGTGCGGCCATGCAGGTAGGGCCGGAATCTTGGGTGGCTCTGCTGCATCACCCGAGCAACCCTGTCCGACTCCGACGTCGTTGGGCAGGCTCTGTCATAGAGCTCCTGCATCACCCGTACATATTCGACGAGGGTCTCGTCCGGGTGCTGGGTCCGGCGCTCCAGTTCTTGCTGGACTCGAGACTGGTACCCAGGTGGAAGAAATTCATCTTGGAACTTCCGCCGAAAGTCTTCCCAGGTGAGGAAGGGGGCCACGATGCGCCACCAGCGCGCGGCGCTCGCCTGGAACGCCACGGGCAGAACCCGCGCGAGGACGTACTCGTCCGAGGCTCCCGTGGCGAGCTTATAGGCCGCCAGCTCGGCCAGGAAGTCGGCCACGGACTTCCGGTCGTCGTAGCCCGTGTACAACGGGACCTGCACCTGGGGTCGTGGCCCTTGCCCTTGGGGTCCGGGATCAGCCAGGACAAGGCGTTGCGCGACCGTGTCGCAGAGGTTTGCCACCCGAGCCATCAGGTCCATGGACGTCGGGTCAGGCCCCTCTCCGGTCTCGCCTTGGTCTGCGGCGGCTCTTTGGCGGGTGTGCATCGCAGAAGCAACCGCAGAAAACAGCCCAAACAAAAACAGAACAAAACGGAACACAAAAAGAACGGAAAAAACACTTAATATACTACAGTATGCACAATATACACAATGCCCAATCCGCGATGGCAAAGATGGCGTCCGGTGGCCGAAGCCTAGTCGAACGGCCACGTAGGCCTATCGGGGATGGAAAAAGCAAGAAAATCCAGGCTAACACGCCTACAACGGGCTAAAAGCCTGCGGTCCAACCCGCGGGGGAGCAGTAGGCCTCGCGTGGAGCGCCAAATAATGTAGACCGGTTAACGGTTGTACGTGTTGCGAACGCGAGCTCTGGGAGCTTTGCGTCCCAGTCAGGGTGACGTTCGGTGTGAGCTATTAACATCGATTTCAGGTTTCGGTTCCTGTCTGGCCGTCGGGAACGAACTCCCGGAACCGAGCCTCGCTCGCGCGCACGCTGCGCACCGGCGCATAGCACGAGTCCCTGTGCCCACACCGGTCCCAAGACCCACAAACTGAAAAAGCATACGAGTGTAACCGAGATAGAACTGAAAAAGCATACGAGTGTAACCGAGATAGAACTGAAAAAGCATACGAGTGTAACCGTAGCAATCTCCGACCAAGCCTGAACCTCACTTTTTTTAAAACCACGGAGATGACTGCTTTTGACGACGTGATAAAGCAAGCCAAAGCCGCTAATAAGTGTGACATCGTTGTCAGCTGTGATAATCAAGGCGCTGCGACGATTGTTTGAAACCTTTCATCTATTAAAACAAATTGTGTAATAAATTCATTGCCATATTATGCTTGCGCTGATCTTGTAGCGGTATGCGTACATTACGCGGCACTGTTAGCCCGAACGCGACATCGGCGCTTTTAACTATTTCTGCCCAGCAACGTGTATTGTCTAGCACTGAGCTCTGCCACTTAGGTTGGATAGTTGCATTAACAGTTTTCTAAACATCATTCCTTTCTAAGAAAACAAAATTAGAAAGACCGGCGACAGTTTGTCTGTGCTAACTGTGTGGCAGTATACCTAAAATGCGTTTGCAATGAGAAATTACAAACGCGTTTCATGTTAACAAAAATTGGCTACACTTGATTTTTTTTTTTTTAATGCTTCAAAAATACTTTAAAGTGGCAGCACGTGCTATAGCACCAATTTAAGCAACGTTGAACTATAACACGACACGCTTCGATAGCCGCACTCGACAAAGATTGCTCACAGAAAGGTTATAGCTTATATATTGTGGTAGGGTACGGTTATCAGAGACCTAAAAACGATCCACTAAAACTTTTTAGTATCGACACACACCATTGCTGCCTTCTCACCACATGTGGTTGATGGGATGCGTAAATATAAATGTCATCTAGATTTGTTGGCCATCATATAGTGTGAGTTGCGCACACAATAATTTGTACTCGCTGCTAAAAAACAGAGCCCTTGTATACAAGATGCCCGCCCCTGGTACATCGTTTTCTTTTCCATCGATCCCGATTTGAGGCAGGTTTGAGCGTGACAAGCCGTTTTTTTTTTTTTTTTTGAAGAGGGAATGTTTTGTGAAGATGTAAGTCATCCTTACATATTCAAGTCACCACATCTCGCGCATATGTTTTGAGCTCCTTGATCAACCGAGAATATCTATGAAACGTTCCTTCAATGGGTGCGGGGATGCATCGCAGCTCCAAAATATGCGTTTACTTTGCCACGGGCTAAACCAAAGAACTTCGACAGCTCAAATTGGGTGACTGCGAGGGCGCAGCCTTGCAGCTCTGTAAAACCTACACCCGAGGGGCTAGGCTTGGTGAGCGCCGAAAAATAAGCATATTACGCGATAGGAGCTGAAGATACCTGTAAGTCACGAGGTCGCTGTTGCCGCACCCATCGCCCGTCGCTCAGAATGGGGATTTTCTCGGCTTATCCTCTCGGAAGAAGCCGGCGCAAAAGGAGACCTTTCCCCTCGCCTCGGCGTGCTACAATACAAGAGAGAAAGGGAAAGAAAAAGGGCGAGGAGGACTTTCCGCCAGGCGGAAGAATATTTCTGGTGGTCCCCTTTCGACCTACCTCGTTGGCTCCGGCGTGCGCTCACGCCGCGTGGTGGCGCGACGAAACGGAAATGCGACGTGCGAACCCCGTCCCGAAACGATGAGATATATTTTTAAAAGAAATGCAATTTTATCTGATAAATTTGTCGAACAGTGTTCATCATGTCGTTTTTGACACGACACCTATGCGGCGCCGAACGGCCTAGCGAGCGTCGCGAGCAAGCGGCATCTTGGCGGCATCAAACATCAGCGCTGTCGAAGTCTCCGTGGTCGCCGTCGTGATGGCCAAATTATCAGGACGGGAAAGAAATCGCCGAACTCCGAAAAACCCACAGACCAAAGTCGCCGCCGTCGCTACGACGCAGGTGCAGGAGTGGACTGGGGGTGCCAGGGTGCAGGTTGGCTGGCAGGTAGTGCGCAGCTAACTTGGCTGGATTAGTTGGCAAACTTCCAACGCGACGGGCATCCGTCCACTATTATTCAAAGCGCAACTTTCTTCCACGCTGTGGCGCCCTTTAAGCGATTCGTCGGCTTATCGATTGTCATGGCGACAATATTGATATCTGAATAATTTCAAAATAGATTAAAGTTTCAAATTGATTGGGAAACTGTAAAATTTTGTTTTCTATTCACTTTGGCATAATGAAAAGACAAACAAAATGTTCTGATTCTTTTTGCGTTTTCAACGCTTTTCCGGACCAGTAATAGGTAAATATGAATATGAGTTTCACGACTGCATATAAGGTGTTTCTTTTCTAAGACGAAAATATTTAACAAATAAGTGTACTAAATATCCCTGCATTATAATTCTATCGACATGGCGGGTTTTAAGGACACGAGAATTAACGGCCAATTGGTGACCCAATTCACTAAAATGTGCTTAATACATTTTAAATGTATAATTCAGCTGCATATTTCAATTGAAGATTTTCAGCCCGTCGGTAATATCACAAAGATCAGCCACTAAATTAAAAAAAAACAAAAAACAAGCTACTTTGAGTTATGTTCTGGCAAGTTTCGACAGCTACTACCGTGTGAATCCGAAACCAATGGCAAATTGGCGTGGTTCTTTCTGCACGCTCTCGAGCACTGTTTTCAAAGCGCGCGAGTTCGGGTTGTTGAAAAAAGAGCGCGGTGGCCTGATCGACTACTTCTTTCCGTAGTCGATTCGGCTTTTCTTTCATCTCAGCAGACGAGATGAAGGTAAAGAGCCAGCTATCAACATTTACAAAGAGGAGGGGGGAGGGGAAGAGTGCGGCTGTTGGGGTTGCTTACTCATCGTTCCATTTTCGCGCTCATAACGGTGACTGCAACGGTACCCGTTCTAACGATAATGGTGCCCGCTATAAAAATGGGTCTCCAGGCCCGGGCTGTCCCATCGCAATTCTTTGTTGTGTTTTCCATGCCCTGGAGGGGCAGTGCGGGTATGTTTGTCCTTTAGACCTTTTAGATATTCGCGGCGAGATCCCCGCTGGGGGCGCCACTATGCAGCACATGAATGTCACGTGATACCCGGAATGCGAGGATGCCCAGTTTGTTTACGTCGCGCGCGCCACAGCGGTGTGGCGTGATCGCTTGCTTTCGGACGCGCCGCGATGGTTCGTTATTGTATTGTTACCGGTGGAACAATATACGCGATTGAAAAAAATTGCAAGTTTCCATCCGCATCCGAGAAAGAAAATACCTGGGGATGTAGAGTTGATAATAAAACAGGGCAAAAAGCTGAGGCGAGCGCGATGGTGTGCTCGAACCGCTCATCAGGCGCTTTTACGACGAATCGTGTTGTATTTTGTATTAGGGTGTGGTTTTCTTCGCGAGTGTCTGTTTCGTCCTCCGTAGAGATTCTACTGGCTGGACTCGGCGGAAACTATAATCCGATAATCCGCATTTCCTTTTCCTCCGCACCTGAATTCCTTTCTTCGTGTCGGCCGTGTCACCTGTGGCGCTGCAGATTTGAAATAATAAACGGTCCTCTTGATGTTATTCGAGACGAAAAGGCGCTCCTGTGCCTGTTCAACAAATTAGGTCCCGAGTATCCCAACATTCGAGCGAGTTTTATCTTTCTTACTGCGCAGCAGCTGCAGCGCAGTGTTGGGATCGAGAAAAAAAAAAGTAATTTATGCTGAATGGTTTACTTTTTTACTTCATGTAGACGCCATTGAGATCATTTTGTTTTTCTTCGTGCAATGAAAGGTGCTTTGCTTAACGTTTATGCTCATACTCCCAGCATCCAATTATTCTGGACGGCCTATGGCTAGGGCAAAATGTCACGTAACGTCCCGAAATAGTGGTTGTGATCCTAGTGTTTGTTGTGTTTTACTGTCAGAACTATAATTATGCAAAAGTGTTTTCTTCACTCCCACGTCTGACTTAAATGAACCAACATCTTCTTTTTTTAATTATATTTTCATGACGTTCATCACATCACACCTACATCTGCGGAATGTCCCAAATGACTGTAATTGAAGCGTTAGCTGTCAAGCAACATTTTGTTAGTTTAACTGCACGATTTTAACGAAATGACTCGGTGATAAAGATAGTTTTACAAAAACAAATTGCAGTAGAACCTTGCTTATGCCTTTTTTTAATTTCCATTGTGTATACAACCCCTTGAGGTTCATTCCGGCTCGCTATTGTGTTTTCAAAATGATTGATCCATCAATAAACATATGTTCTATGTTCTATGTTGTGATTTGCTTTCTTTTTTTTTTAATCGAGTTAGGTTTTTAAATTGTGTGCCACTTCAGAATTCAACATTTCTTTTTTACATAAACTCTGTAAGGACTCATAGTCAGCCACACATTATATTCTGGGAGCATTCACTTTTATCGCTGTAATTACCAAGATAATAAACGTGATGCTGCTGATTTTATTAAGCTTGATAAATTAAAGGATGCTTATAAAAGCAATTGGGTGCAGCTGGACTCCCCTGAATTGTTAATGATACAACATCGGAATAGAGACTTTGTAAGTTTATCTCAAAGCAGGAAACCGGGACAACAATGGTGCCATTGATTGTTCTCCAAGGAAGTGGGACAATAACTTTTCCTAAAACTGTCAACTGAACACTGAAACAAAAATTAAATCACAAAAACATTAGTAGTGCTAAAATGAGCGTCTTCGCCGTGCTTTGTCCATGACAATAAAATGAAAACACTCCAGTTAGCAGCACTGAAGCCTAGGATGAAGACCTGCCAGACGCAGTATTTGTAATCGTACATGACGAACGCAAAAAGACAGTTAGATGAAGAAAAAAAAAACGAAAAGTTACTATAGTCGGTTACAAGTTAAGAAGGTAGGAGAAGCTCCTCCCACAAGCGTGGTGCGCCGGTTTCAAATCCCTCCGCAATCGAAAGAAGAGTTCACTGGAAACGCTCCTTGTTCCGCTTCAATGGATAGATAATGGCCACAGAGTGGTGCCAACGTATCTCCGACCCCCACTTTTTAAGAAAGCGACCTTTGTATTCATCGGAGAAGGAACCGAGCCCCTGAAAGCAGCCTTTGTATCAATCGGAGGGGGAAGCTAATTCCCGAAAGTCGTCTTTGATTCCATCGGAAGGGAGAAGACTTAATCTCCCTCTCGTGGCTTCCACAATGCTAAATCAAAGTCGAGAGATAAAGCAAATATGTACAGAAAGGCACGGCCCTCCTCGCGCGTTGGCCGCAACGTCACGGAAACGATGGGACGCTATTGGATGCGGAGGTGGCGGAGGGATATATGATTCCCTTTGAGGGGCATTTGCCGCTACCTTCTTGACTTGTAACCTACTATAGCGAGACAGCGAAGATGAACGAATGCCCACTCAGCTCTGAGAAGCTGCGTCGGGAGCGTCGGCAGAGTGCTAAATTTGGGTTCTGCCGGGCTTACGCTAGATGGCGACACCAAACCTTCTGGCCGCGAATACGTATCGGCTGGCAGGAGTGGCCACCGTGCCGGTGAGCATTCAATAAAGTATCAGTTTCCCATCTGCTTGCTGATGCCGTGTGGATTGACGGGAACTTTGCTTTAGGAAGAGGATCCGGAAGCGCTTGTTTATAAGACTTCTTTAGCGCAATGCCTGATCCTGCGGTCGTACTCTTGTTCGTGAGTTGCTTATGGGGAAGGATCCGTCGTTGGCGTGAGCAGGTGGAGAGCAGTGTGTTGAGCGTCGACCTTACGGCTCGCATCTTGGCCAGCCATTAGAAAAGCTGTCCAGCAATTTTAGTGCTTTGCTTAAATAATTGTGGGAGTTGGTGTCTCGACTATTCTAAAGTAAAGACAAAAACCGCTTTTGCCTGCGTGCCCTAATTTTTATTAAAACAATGACAAAGGTTGAGGTTTTTGGCCCCTCTCGACTCCTTCAACATCTTCCGAGTCACGTGCGCTGTGACGTGAATGGGAGACGCTTTGCGTTCCGGTGATGGTAAGAGTTCCCGTACATGCTTCCTACGGGAGCCAGAGTTGGGCGTTCATTCCCGTAGCGCCGCCTTTCCTGCACGGCATGTGGAGCCTGCTCCTCGCGTGACTGAATTCGGCGAATCGTAGCGCCGCTCGAAAGCAGGGGAACGTACGCCGAGGCGCGAGCAGCGTCTGCCTTTCTGCAGGGCATTTGAGTCTTCTCTTCACATGATCGGATCTCGGCGAGTAGTGCGCGGCGGCACGTGGAAAAAAGACGCGCAACTCGGGCTCCCGTAGGGAGGCCATACAGGAACTCTAGTGAGGATCTCTATCTAACGCCATCAGTGAGCAGTGTGGTGCTTTGATTTCTCCTCTCCAGTCGCTCTTCCTCTACGTTCAGCTGGTATTCAAGTAAGCGAAAACTCACCCGTTCGCGAACAACGCCACCACGTGCTTGCGCAGCGCGATCAACATGGCGAAAGGAAAAAAGTGGCAACGTGCACGTCCGGGTCCGGCCATCCTCTGCGGCCGTCTGGCTACAGTCCGGCTTCTGGCGGCTCCTCGCGGTAGCAGATAGAGCTGACGGTTTTGTTGACCTTGGATAGATGGCGCCACAGAAACTTTGTATAATTGAAGTTTTGTGGATGATATCAGGTTTTTTGACGCATTTATATTTATGTTCGAAAGGGAAGATTTATAAAAAATATTACCTGTTACCGGAAAGTAGTTGCACAACATGCAATTTTTTTTACAATTCTCCGCCGCTCGCAACTGGAGTTCGGGAAATATTCTAGTTTTTGCGTCGCGATTGCGCGGCGGATTCGAAACATTTTGAAGGCAGGAGGTGTGTTTTCTGTTTTCCGTGACGATATAAATAATGTTAAAAAAATACAAGATTCAAATTATTTCAACGTTAAAATCGTTGCACAGCTCCTTTATGCCCGCTTGGGTTTCTCCACTCCAGCGTGCCCATATATAATGATTCGAGCGGAACATTCATCCCATAATCGGATATCAGGTGGTCTAGCATTGAGCCTATGTATCGTATGAGGGGTTAGATGTAGTTGAACATCTTTGCTTGCGGGACGAAGAGTGGCAATCTCTGTATGTCCTAACTGTTAGAGGCGAATCATCATGTTTTCCAATAATGGTTTCATCAAAATGCTTTGCTGTATAGTTACATTTATTTCTGCGATACATTATAACAAAACAACGCATATTTCACGGTCGCAAGATTTTTTACTGTAAAATAATACAAATTTAAGAATATATATTTTAAGGTACCGTTTAATAATAAGTTACAATTCCTTTCAATCTCCGCCTTGCTTTCAATTTCCGAAAACATGATACGTATGCTTCACAGATATCGGATATCTGATAGGCATTTCGTTTTCAGTGTAAAATGGTGGATGAATGCTAGGCCGCATATGGTGAATACTGCCTGCGTCTCTTTATATGCGGTCAAAAATAAAAAAAAAATTACAGCATAAATATTGAAGACGTGAAGCAAAACGAGCACTAATAAAAAAAAATATCAGAGAATATTGGTGTAACACCACAAAAAAAAATAAAAAAAAACTCTGCTGTGTCTACCATACAGGCCGACGTAAACAACACACCAGCCTGGTGAGCTAACAAGAGCGCCTGATGGTTACACTAGATGCATGGTGAACTCACCAGCTTAGCGTTACGTAGACTTTTTCAAAAATTAAGATCTCACCGCGCGCGTAGCTGGAGCGAGCTCGCTGCCGTACTGCGGCGCTCTTTTCGTTGGCGCCAGCTGGCTGCAAGATTTTTTTGAGAGCGAGTGAAAATTCCTCTCTCTCGTCGCGCTTGCCTTGATCACAAAGTGAGTCAAAATAGCAGGTGCGCCGTGCGTCTTGCCTGCGCTCGTTGCGTGCTACTGCAGTGCAGAGACACTTCCGTAGCAAGTGATGATGCGCTGCCCTTGCGTTTTATAAATGAAGCATTGCGAGCCGTCACAGTGAAATTACGTGTTTGTCTTCCCTCTCCTTACGTTAAACTAATTCTGAGGTTCTGCAGTGGATAAAATCAAACTCTTTTACAAATCTTTGTTATGCCAATTTAGAGCACAGCACTTGAGGAGGAGGAGAGAAGGGTGCGCAAGGGAGGGTAAGCCCCTCCTCCTCCTCCGTGCCCTCTCCTCCTTACCTCGCCCTTGTTTAAAGCGCAGGTCTTAGGCGCCCGTTTCCGGGTTAAGCGGCCGTCACCGTCGGCATCGGCGTCGGCTTAACCACGCGTTGCATTATGGGACGTTTCCCCGCCAAAGTTAGCGGGGAAATTTTCCCGATAAATTCGCGAAACTTCTTTTGCTAAATTTAGCGGGGAAATCGCTGTGCTTAATTTAGGGGACACTTTTTCCGCTAAATTTAGCAGGGAAATTTCCCCGCTAAATTGGGAGCTGTAATTTGTTTTTAAATTACCGGGGAAACTTTTCCGCTAAACATAGTGGGAAACTTTGTTTTGCTCAATATAGCGGAAAAAGTTTCAGACTAAATATAGCGGGGAAATGTTCCCTAAATTTAGAGAAAAAGTTAGCGGAAATTTCACGCTATATGAGAGGGCAGCAGGATGAGAGTGGGGACGGTACGGAGGGTGAGGAGGGGCATACCCTACACTACGATCCCTCCTCTCCGCTTCGTCAAGAGCTGCGCTCTAATTCGCATTACAGAAAATTGTAAACGCCTTTCATTTTTTTCCTTCTCTCCTCCTCGTCCTCCATCCCCTCCTCTCCCCTTTTCCTCCATTCAGTTTCCCAGCTAAATTTAGCGGTGAAAATGACGTCACTTGTCTTGGTGTCACGTCACCTTTGAAGAAATTCATTTTCTCCGCTAGATTTAGCGAACAAATTGACGTTACGTGACCTCAACACCAATTAGATTCCCTGCTAGATTTGATGGGGAATTGAATTGGTGTTGAGCTCAGGTGGCGTCAATTCTCCCGCTAAATCTAGCGAAAAAACTGAATTTGTCTGCTAAATCTAGTGGAGAAACAGAACTTGTCAGTTAAACCTAGCGGGAAAACAGAATTTCCCCTCTAAATTTAGCAGGGAATTGAGTTGGTGTTGAGGTCACGTGACGTCAATTTTCTTGCTTTATTTAGCGCGGTTACACCAACGGGGATGGCGACGCCGGGAAACCCGGAAACGGGCGCCTAAGGAATGCGCTCTAAGACACTTTTTCTCGCGTGTTCAGGGTGACATCATCCCAAATATTGGTTTATTTATTGCACTTCTGCCTCAATGCTGGCTTGGGCGTGGTTTTTACAGCAAAGTGATGCAATGTGAAGTCACCCAGCTTCAGCCTTTGTAAACGACAATGCCGGTCTAAAGCAAGTACTGCTTTCTTAGCAAATCACTCCTGTTGGGAACACAAGCCCAAGCCAGCAGCGCGGCAGAAATGCAATAAGTAGGGGTGTGCGAATAGTGATTTTGGAAACCAAATCGAATACGAATCGAATAATTGTGGCACCGAAACGAATACGAACACGAATAGAATAATTTTCGAATAGTTTCTGAATAGTAAGTAGACAGCTACTAAAGAAAAGATATTATAAAATTATTTTTATTATTCTAAAATGTTTCCTAAAATTATTGTAACAACGCGACTAGGCGATAATGACTAGAGTTCAAGGATATATAATTAAATCAAGTCAAAAGCGACTAATATATTAGAATGCTAAACATAACATCATGGTTCACCAGGATGTTGAACACAAAATCAGAGTTCGCTTGAGCCTGGTACATCCTGAAGCAATGTGCTTAGTAGGAACTCTACATTCTCTTTTTTTTCCTTGTTTTAGCAGATGTCCTTGAATCGAGGATCAAGTAAGGTGGCATGGGCGTGATGTGCCTGTTTGCTTACGTCCAAGAACCTTGTTTTCACTGATCTGAGAAGATTCTGGTAAAACGCATAGCCTTGTTCCACTTGCGCCCTCAAAAAGCAACAGCTTCACCCGCTGAACAAGTGAAACAACCATGGAAAGTGTTGGGAAATGCTCTACAAAAGCAGCTGTTGTGGCTTCTTCAATTGGTTGCATGGGAGCGGCCGAGAAACTTCTACATTCTGCTGCGCTTTCTCTTCGAACAACTTCCGGCTTCTACCACTTCTACTTCGCTTATACAGAGTGGCGGTACCGTTGCAACCAGTTCTGAAACGTCTCCACGACACGCTTTCTGAAAGCGTGCACGAGCATTCTCGTGCAAAAGTGGTCCCTAAAGGCTGAACCGCATGTATGCGATTTAGCGAGCGACGAGACGAGCGACAGCGACAAGAGTCAGCAGCGAGCTACAGAGATTTCTAACTGTCGCTGGTGGTGTCGCTCGGTGTTTGGATTTCTAGAAAACGTCCTCATCGCCTTGGTCGCTTGCTCACGCCACGTTCATGCGGCTTGCCTCATCGCGCGACTGACCCAGCGATAGCGAAGCGGGTCGACGTCACCTGTCTGGTCTCTTGCAAAATCGCTTTCATTCCGGTTATACTTAACACCGTAGTTCCTAATGGAAGCAACAGCAACGTACGTATAGAGAAAAACTGCTGCTGCCGATGATAATAATCATTGTCTAGGAGAAGAGGGTACGTATTGCCATCTTGCGGGCACGTATGGCAGGCGTGCCGGAGCGTTGTGGGACGCCTGTGAAGGGAATCTCGCGGCGCAACAGCGTAACGACTATACGGAAATTATTCAAAAAATATTCGAAACTTTTGAAAATTAATATTCGATTCGATTAACGAATCGAATAGGGTAATAATCGAATAAATATTCGAAAATGGCGAATATTCGCACACCCCTAGCAATAAGTACACCAATAATCTATAGAAAACAAACCCTTCAGTCCTGATGTGTTATAATAATCTAATAATTATGTTGAGCGTGCTTAAGGTAAGGAATTGAGCCGATGTGCCAACATTCACGTTAATGCGCAGTAAGTCCACGCGAAGGTTCCGTGTTACATTTTGAAAGTTAAAGCTGCGTTTCCGTCACGCGGCGCACCGAGAGAAAATTGCGAAATGACACCCGTGACCGTGCACGCTTTCTGCCACCGCCAACAAGATTGGCCACCGCCATGTTTTTACCCGCTCTTGCACCATGCTTATTCCCACAATCCTCTCCGTTCCGAGATGCGATGGGACCTTCAATTACACGGGATGAATGAGTGCGCAATGGCTGCTATCGATTCACCTCCGTCTACTGCTTTGAATGCGACGCATTTTCCTAGCGCATTAATCCGTTTACGGAATTGAACGCAACAACTGGAGTCAATGGCACTAATTTGAATTCATGTAAACCCGGCTATTGTTTTTTTCTCAAAGTGTGCTTACGTACACACCTGCTTCTCTTAGAGCGACTTGGCGACACTTTTGGTATGGCCAGCTGTGTGAGGTCTTGTAAGTATCTTCCCCATCCGCTTTACAGTCCGAGACTGCCCGCAGATGGCAAACGGGCATGCATCTAATCATTACTTGAGTAACGTTTTTGTTCCAATTCGTTCATCCGCTTTTAGACCATGTTGAAAATACCCGATAATCATAATTCAAATCCCTTGAACATTTTGTCCGTCACAGAATGTGGGTTGCTTTGAGATGTAAGATGACGCATTTTCATAAATCAGACTGTGTTGTGGTCCTCCTCGCCTGTGCCTCCCGTTAATGCGCAAATCCAGTCGAATAATTTCGCATCGGGAGAACTTTCATTTATATCCTGTTGTGTTGCAATCCCGTCAGCTCATTGCGACGAATGCAAGAATGGTCTATTGAAGAGCCAAAACTTAATTTATGTACAACGCTATGTACAAAGACACATAGAGTACTTCGATCATCGCATTCAATGCATCCCCCACCAATTATGGCATTAAATGCGGTCATGTAAACAGCATACAGTGTTAGGAAAGCGCATTGCATTTAACTCTTTACACGGAGGTGGATCGAGACGGAAAATGCGTGTTTATACAAAAATATTAGGGTAAAGCGCTCGCTGCGGGAGCGGGTGAACTGCTGACAATTAGGTGTCGGTCGATCTCATCGGCATCGGTGGGGAGCGGTATTGGGCACGGTATGATGTGTCGCCCGCATTTTTCTGCTCAGAAGATACGAACGCCTTTATTGCCATACATAAGTTGAATATGACTGAGCTGCTCGATGAGAACGGCCCCCATGTAGGCCCAGCGATTCACGACTAGCATGTCACCAGGAGTTCCTAAAGGCTCTAGAGCAGATACGAACAGCGCTGAGAGCTCCGAGCCCTGGTACTGCAGAACGAGCAGCAAATACCGCGGCACCATTCCTGATTGCGCCGGAGACTCTCGGCCTCGCGGTCCGGCCGTGGTTGCCTCAGTCTGACGAGACACAGCGATGACTTGCGAGCAGTTGATAACAATCTCGCTCGCAGAGGGCATGCGCATTCACGTTGCCTCTGTTCTTATACAATAAAAACAAATTTTAAGCCTCTTGCGCCTGCTTATCATCGGCTCAGCGGTCCTAGCAGTCGTAAACAGTCGCAAGAGATTAAAAAGAAACACGTTTTTTAGCCTCTCCGGTCACACTTAATCGCAGGTTTGTGAACTAGCCTTTACACGGTGAGCAGAACAGCGCAGAAAAACACAAGGACGAAGAAAAGGAACATGCAGAACACTCAAGCTCTGTGACATGGTGAACAAAACATCGCACAAAAGGAGCAGGACAGAGAGAAGGAACATGCAGAACACACAAGCTTTCTGACATGTGAACAGAACAGCGCACAAAAAGACAAGGACAGAGAAAAGGAACATAGGGAACCACAAGCGTTGCATGTTCCTTCTCTCTGTCCTTGTCTTTCTGTGCGCTGTTCTGTTCACCATGTCACCATACCAACTCGCCCAACTTACAACTCTCCCATCCTTTATACATGTTTCTTTTGAGTTAATTGACCTACAGAACGGGATCAGTTTTGACCAGTCACAACAGGACCAATCGAAACTTACAATTGCGAGCAGCATCCTTATGTGAGTTCTTAATTCCCATTCGCAAGCTGATGTACAGCATTTTAGGTGCACCAGAAGTTTCTTTGAAACTCTAGATATAAGCACTGCATGACTTTTTTCTACTTTGTTAAACAGACACAAAACCACTTTCTGCCATGGTCTATTTAGGTTCAAAAATCTTTTAACATGTCTGCATAAGTTAAGACGTAATCGATCTTTGATGCTGATTTTAATAGATATATCTTCCACGCATGATTCTAATATTTGTTTTCTTATGATGCTTAAAACCCAGAGACACAGTCATGATCACAACCCCAAGAAAAACTCATTTTAACTTTTCGCTACCTGAATTATAGAACTGAAACTTTAACTGGAGATAAAATAGTAAGGGTTCAGGTGAGCTGGTGAATGTTAACCGTGTTAATTGAGACGTCGTTCTGTCCTTTTCTGTTCCTTCGACTTAGGTGTTCATTTCTACCTCAGTCTCAGGTTTGTTCAACCTGGTTTAATTGGAATAATTTATGAAAATCATTTATGGAGTCATTCAGCTGAACGGTCGGTCTATATCTCCCCTCTGAAACAGAGGTTGGGCTTATGCCCTTCATCAAGTGAGCATATAGTTGAAATCATAGCTGCGCTGTTAGGTTCTCTCTATCAATATAGGGCACTTGTGTTTGGAAGTTTAGTTTGGGAGGCACGTGCTTTCTTGTGGCCATTGTAAGTTGCTCTTCAGACTTCCGTTTGCACAGCGTGGTTTAACTTGGTGATGGCTGCTTAAGGTATCGTTGAAGTGGTAGCCTTTGTCCAAGCCACAGTTCTATAGTGATAAGAGCGTTGTTTCTTTGACTGACATTTAACTTGTTATTGTGAGTAATGCAGGGTCTGATTGTCATGTTCATCTTGTTTATTAGTGAATTATATATTTTTTTAAGTTTAATCTCTCATTAGCCGGTAATTGGAAGTTGGCTTTGTTGCAAGGTCCTGATCCTCTGATTCAGAGTTATCTGGTTGTAAACCAGACCGAGGTGCCTGGAATTTGACTAAGGATTACTGCGCTGCAAGGTCCGTCTAGCTTCACAATTCTTGGGTGGTTGAGATGAATCTTTGAAGGTTTTCTCTAAATATTCGCATGATTCTTTTATTTCATTAATAGCTGTGGCGCTATGCAATTCTTTCTTTTATGCCTGTGTTTCCAGAAGTGAGCGTTCAAGTCATTCAGCTGGTGCTGCAAGCATGTTACCTCAAATGTTTCCTAAATACCAGAAAGAGTGGAAAGCAAGCTTAGAGTGACAGGACTAGTGCGCCTCCGACAGCTAGAGCACCAGACTAGGCTGTAACTAGAGCCATTTATGCTCAACTTCTGAAGGACCTGTTGCAGTTTGAAACTACCAAGACTGATGGAAGATCTCAATGTTATCCTGTCGATACGTTTAAATTTATTTTTAGTGGAATTAATACTCGAAGAATTGAAATCATTTGTATAAGTAAGGCAATCGCTTGTTCAGTATCTGCCGAGTATATTTGCTAGATATACATCCTCATAATAATTAAGCTTTAAGGCCTTTCAACACCTACACTTCAGCTCCGCCATGGAGTTCCGAATAACCGAATGACCGCATAAATCGCCTTGGTTACGCATCTTGCTATGATTAATAACATGTGCCTGAATGGGGTGGAATAATTGCATCAACATTTCAAAGAACAAACTTACCTGAGTAAAAGATGAAACAACGATAACTGGTTTCCTGTACCTACGGCACTCATCTTTGACTGGTGCCCATACTTTGTATTTTTATCCGGCGGTGTGCGAAGAAACAAAATCGAAAGCTGTAGCACGGTCACGCAGTGCGGATGGAACAGTGTCCGCGAGTTCCTAAGGAAGGAGGTGCGACGTGGTTAATTCTCATAGCCGTCGAGGTTGGTGTCGTGGGTGCCACTGACGGCCGCCCCCATAAAGTGCTCGGTGATCCGTGGAGTTGGTATGCGCGGTGTAAGTTTCTAAAACTATCCAACATTGCGCGTTGCAACTGAATACTGGTAAAGAAGGTTTCGCATAACACGAGTAATGTTTGAAAATAAGCCTTTCGCGCATACCGCTACTCTCAAAACCGTGACCTATTTGAATAGCCAATCAGGTTGGATCAAATCGGAGGGGGGGGGGGCACTTTGGTTAGACCTCTAAAAGAAGGCTTGAACTGGTTACAGGTGTGGTCAAACGAGGACCGGAACGAAACTGTTCAAATATCACATGTTTTTTTGTTGTTTTTTTTTTGTTTTTTTGTAGCGATGGGTTTTTGTGTCAAATGGCTACTCGTAGCAGACACTAATCGTATGAAACAGGTGTCGGTATCAAACGGGTACCCGCATCAATTATGTCTTGGTATTTAACAAATACACGTACCAAAATGTACCCTTATCCCATAATACCATAAGACCTGAACTGGTCGACCAGTTTTCAACCCGTTCCAGTTTTGAACGTTTTTTTTTTTTAATAAGGCACCAAAGGATCCGTTGGTGATTAATATTAGACGTTCTTTAGCTAGGTGTTCGGAATTTCTCGAACCCTAGATAAAAGCGTGGCCGCAAGGCTGGACACTAATTGGTTGACTGGTGGGAGAGAAAAAGTGAGGTGATCAACGCCAAATGTTTAGCGGGGCAGTTATGTGACCAGAGGGGTAGGCGAGGAGGAGCTCCACCTCCTTTGTGCACTGAGGAAGAAAAGCTCGAGAGTATGGAAGTCTCTGAAAGGTCGCCGTATTTATCAACCCAATTCTGGGTGGTATCGCTTCATTCTAGGAAAAGCTATCAAGTGTACACATGGTACGCGTTAAACTATATGATTTAGAGCGCGCCGTGAGCGATGGGAACGCTAAACGTGTAGGATGCTAGAACGTTTCCCATGGGCACCACAATTATCTAGCAATTTGCCATAGATATTTCTCCCCTGAGAGAAACGACGGGGACCAATAGTATTTGATTGGGAATTTAATAATAATTCTCGTGACTGAAAAATAAAAAAAAACTATGCGACCCGCTTTGTTTTCGTCGTCGTTCTTTGAATTAATTTTTCAACATTAATTGTTTGACACTATACATAAAGAAGTAAAGCATACATTTAACCGCAGTGATAGCAAATCTATATGGGTTTGATAGGCATGGTAATAAGTGTTCATAGGGGTAAAATTATAAGGGGTATTATTATTAAGAACAACACCAGCCCAAAGGCATAGGTGTTAGATTTTCTTCTTTGAGATGCACTACGTAGTCAGCATCACCTCCTAAAATATTTGTAAATTAAATTGTTTCTTTTTTATGGCGTGAAAATGAGATTGAAGTTTAAGAATGCACGTTCCCGCTCTAATAGTGGAAACTTTAAAGGGGCCATGAAACAAGTTTTGAACTTCTTCCCTCTCAGCATTCCTCATCAACTCACAAATCACACAGCCTTAACAAGCAGTTCCAGAGAACGCGAACAAGAAATTCTCCTCTTGCTCGGACCCTCGCTTGTGCACCCGGACGTCAGAATTCTCTCCCTAGAAAATTAGCCCCTCGCTCAAAATTCGGACAAAACTCCCCCCCCCCCCCCCTTCCCCCAATCTGCCGCCCGTGGCTGGGGAAGCTACGTGCTCTGTGGGCCAGCCACACTCCTATCTTTTTCCACGTGATCACGCTCCCTCGAGCATACCCACACGCAGAGAATAAAGGAAGGCGGCTGATTGGCCGGCAAGCGCGTGGCTCCCACCACATTGTCAGTCTAGGGGTGAGCAGAGTAGTATAGTGAAGGCGGTGTTCGTGTCGAGTGGGTGAGCTAAGGCCAGATGGCTTGCTACTGGACCCGCGGATATACCACAGTGAAAAGGCGGAGAGCTTTTGAGGAAAATGAGGTACGATGTAGTCCACTATGGTTTAAGAATTCGTACCGAAAAGCAGGCTTCTGTCTTTCTACCTTCTTTCTTTTGGCCCACTGAACGATATGTAATTAGAAAAATCCCAATCTAATTTATTTTATCTCTGCCCAAGATTCATATCATGGCCCCTGTAATGTTGAGTGGAAAATGGTAGAAGGAGTGTGGAAAACAAATATTGTGTGCCGGCCTATGATAACGGTCTCCGACTTAGCAAAAGCGTACGCATGTTATTAATTTACTATTTTTGGCTTCACTGGTATAATTTTTTTCAACAATGAAATTTTGCGTTTAAACGAGTTAGCGCTTCGCCATCAGAGACAAACATATAGCTGGTCATTCTAATTTTAAACAACGTTACAAGAATACCTAAATGTATTTATTTTGTGACATATATCGGTCTCGCATGCAGTACCAACTACAAAGACGTTGTAGCACGACTAATCGCATGTAAAATTTTTAAAATCCAAAATACAGTTTTGCTCTTTGTTCCTTCTTAGCTTCCCTCCCCACTCACAAATGCTCATCGTTACCAAACACTTCAAGAGCAGGGAAAGTAGGAACTCACCTCTTGATCGGACTCTTGTTGGTGTGCCCGTCAGTCGCCATCACCCCCCCCCCTTCCAAGTTTAGCCATTCGCTCAAAATTCAAACAAAAGTTAATTTCCCCCCCTCCGCCCAAGGCTTTCCCAGTACTGCGAGTAACTATTCACCGTTCACCCCAAAGCCGACAGTGCAGCGAAATCTATGTGACAAAAATCTTGCATGAAACAAGATAATTTTTTTCTTTAAAAAGCATCTACCGATTTCCGTGTGTCCTTAGGAAACGTCGATACTTTCACTTCACTGTCGCTTGGTCCCATTCGTGTTCGAATGTGGCGTGTGCTTTCGCCAGCTCAAAACAAGAGTTCTGAAACTGAAAATTCAAAATATATATGTTCTGTGCTTAAATAAAAAAAAAAGAAAAAAAAACTACTACAAGAACTAAATATATTGTAGCTAAATATTCTATTTGTTTCCAGTTATTACAACTGTTACCTAAAATGCATAACCATACATTTTACTTTAATCTTGGCTGGCAGAAATCTTTTTGAGTTCAGTCCACTTTCCTTAGTACGACTTCCTATTACGGGCACAAGAATAAATTAAATAAAGACACAACACCTTTTAAGAAGATTAAATTCAGAATTGTAATGTCCATATCGATACCGTGTAGATAAAGGGCTGTGCTATATACGTTTAGGTCACGCTGTACAAAGAAGATGTATGGGCGTAAAGAAGTTTATGGAATTTGTTTTTGTTTTAAATAATCTGTTTGCTACTTACATGGTGTGCGTAAAGCCTCTCCAGTGGTTCATAATGCTTCGTTCTTTTTTTTTCTGCCTCCCATTCACGCGACCGCTTTCTGTTCCGTCGTTTTATTTATAGAAGCTATCGCGTGCTCGGGTATTTGACTACCTCAATACCTAAATAATGCTTCACCCTAGACATCAAGATCCTCAAAAATCATATGTTATTTTTATTTGGTTCAAAACCAAAGCGAGCGTGTGTTTCGTTTTCAACTTAACGACACTGTTCAGCGTGTTGAAATACAACCGTATGCATTTATTGATTTTTATTATGGGTTAACATAACGAAAGCATATTAATATTAGTGCAAAAAGCTTAAGGGCCCATGTTAGAAGGTTAGGTGTGTGTGAAGCAGTCTTTCAATTGGATGACTTAATTGCAAAAAACAAATTCTCTAAAAAATACTGTTGTAGCAGCAGACGCTGCCTACTACGTAGACTGCCTAGAATACTACAAAATTAAGAAACACATACTTAAAAAAACTGCACCGTACATAGACTCAGTAAAATGTTATAAAGGTTTGCCTATCGAACCAAATGTGCACTAAAAAGCATTCATAAAAGTATCTAAAGCGTTTCCTCACCAAAAGTGGCTCACTCGTATTATTTTTATCATTCAATAATAAGCTTGAACGATATATGTTTACACGCCTCTATAGTTTTTATATGACACACCCACTCACAGTGCTCTACAATTTATACAAAAATTGATTGACTCTTGTTCGAGGCGGGGTTTAAGCCGCACGTCCGGAGGCCTCCTGGCTCGTGACGACGACCACTCCCCGAAGTGAAGAACCCAGGGGTCCAGTGGAGGTGGGAGAATTGGTAACGTAACGAACGGTTTAATTACATGGTTGCGATACAGTCGTCAAATCCGAGAACAACGGAGCAGCCTCACGCTCCGCCTTATATAGGGTCCGTTTTCTCCCTCACTCCCCGCCAGGGCAGCAGGTGCGAGTAGCCAACCGCCGCTAAGTGCGTTGCAGCAAAGACCGCCGCGTCGTAGCCAGAAGTGCGTCGTAGCCATAGTTCTCCGCAGTTTGGTCATGCCTCTCTCCCCTTCCGGAGCGCACGAACCCACACGGACACACACACACGTCCCGTTGACGTCACGGACGCGTTGAGACTCGTTTTGGGCAGGCTCCGACAGGTGGGCGACAGTCCTGAACAGATTGTGACTCGTTTCCGCAGCGTTGAAACTCGGAAGAAGGTTGCCGAAGGTTCCATTCTTAACAGCCCCTCCGGGGCCAGGGAAACCTCGAATGGCCGGTGGTACAATCGCTGGCCTGAAGAGGTGGGCTTGGAGTAGGCCTTGAGAAGACGCTGCAAGCACTAAACAAACTCCCAAACCTCTTACAACGGAGGCATTAGCGGAAACGTCCCCCACAACACCACGCCACACCGCAGTCAAACGCTCGGAATTCGCCAGAGACCCGCCAGACTGGATTACGGATTACCAAAATTTGCCAAAACAATGCAAACTGACCCGCTGTCGCCAAAAAAACTCATTTTTCCAACGAGGTCACTATGAACAAAAGACAAAAGACAAAACCCTTCGCAATTTGTGAGGTCATTTTGGGCAAAGTGCCCCCACTTTGATCCTCATTCCCGTGGATGACGGAAACCTCTGAGTACATCCCTACTGTTTTTGGTGATATTAAAAAAATCTGATCAACCCATCGGCATTGCCGTTAAATTTGCCTTTCCTTTTTCTTACGCTGAAGTCATAGTGATCGATTTTCACGTGATTTCTAGACGTGAAAATGCGGTCCTTATAGCGCCGATAAAACAATCCGCCTTTTTCATGCCCCGTCACATTGGTCCTAGCAATCTCCTGAGCTGTACCACGAAACCCTGACACACTAGGGTCGCTCTTCTGCTCGGCTGTCAAAGACACTCTGTCTACTCGCAACAGACGACCAAAGTTACGTGACGCCGGAGCTACGAGAGATCTTTCACTGATCCCGTCTTCCTCCGCCTTTTTCGCCGGCGCGTTTGGACGGCGTACGCTTTCTAGTGCTACGAACTCAGGCTGTTCTACAACCTGGTCCCTCTCATCCCGGTTTTCTGCCTCCAACTCTAGGAGTGCTTGCTCCCCGTCAGCTGCCTCTGGCTCTGGTTTACTCGTCAACAAAGGGGCGACCTGACGCGATTTGAACCTCGTACACGACTGAACTAGCCCTTCTCCCAGTTGTTGACCCCTTTCGCGCAGCAGGAAATCTGACCGGTTAGAAAACAAATAAAGATACTCCAACGGGACTGTTTGCGAGACAGCCGCCTCTGTCACTAGCTCTCCGAACGGGCCAGTTATCCTTACTGTCGCCATAGGCAGACAGACACTGTGCTTTTCGAGCAGCTGCTTGATCCAAACTACCTTTCCAGTAAAATCGGAGGTCGTTACATACAACGGATAAACAACGTCCATCGTCGCTGCACTGTCCCGAAGCACCCTGCACGGCTTTCCGTTTACCTGGAGCTCGTGAAGATAGGGACGAAGAAGCTTCAGGTCCTTGTCACTACCGTTCACGTACGAGAACACAACCGGCGGTTTCTTACATCTGGCCGCTGTGTGTCCCGGCTCCTGACAGTTGTAGCACAGGAACGGCTTCCTTGCCTCGAACTGCCCTGTTGGGCTTTTCCGCGCCTCGTCTCCGTTCGAGTGTTCTGCGCTCTTGTCTGGGACCTTTTGTCCTGCTTCGGGCTTCTCGGGCCCGTTTCCTCGCGAGCCGTTTCCCTGTCGGAAGGTCTTGCGCTGATCGCTCCGGCCGGGTTCGCTTTCCTCTCCGCTCAGCTTTCTACGCGTTGCGTACTCTTCGGCTAGCTCAGTGGCCCTTTCGACAGAGTCGACTCCCACCCTATCCTGCACCCAGAGCTTGACTGACTGCGGAATGCTACGAAAGAACCGTTCGAGGTACACACACTCGACTACCTTGTCTCGGCTTTCGTACACTTCCTCGCTCTTCAACCATTCTATCAGGTTGGTTTTAAGCCCGTACGCGAATTCCGAGTAGCCCTCGCTGCTCTTTTTGGATGCGTTTCTAAAATCTTTGACGTAACGCCTCGGCAGAAAGGCGGTACCGCTTCAAAAGGCTGGACTTCACCTTGTCGTAGTCGTCCGCGTCTCCAGCACTAAGGCGCGCGACAACCTCTGCAGCCTCACAGGGCAACAAAGTCAAAAGCCGTTGCGGCCACGTTTCTGGGGCGAAGCTCAACTTCTCACATGTCCTCTCAAAGTTAACCAAGAACAGGCCCACGTCTTCCCCGACTTTAAACGGCTGCAGGAGCTTCTTCATTTGATACGACTCGGTCTCACTTGCTCGTACCGGAGCCCCAACTCTACTGTTCTGCGAGTTTAATCGCTGTTGTTCAATTTCGAGCTCTAGCCTTCTCAGCGCTCGCTCTTCTGTCGCAGCAGTCTGCGCTCGTTCCTCTCTCGCTGCAGTCTGCGCTCGTTCCTCTCTAGCTGCAGCTTGCGCTCGTTCCTCTCTCGCCGCAGCTTCGCTCTTAGCGTTCTGAAGCAGTTCCCACGCAATTTCGATTTCCTCTGCTTCCGCGCTTTCTGAAATTGCTTTACTGATCTCAGATTTCTTCATCTTTTGCTCCACCTCCACACCCAATTCTTCACATAAACAGAGTAAATCTGTTCTCAGTAACCTCATTAGATCCATGATCGCTGCTCTTTAGCTTTGGCTTTGTTCTAAAACTTGTCGCGAGGTTGTACCAAAACCTAGCGCACGAGTCAAACACTAAGGATTCCCAGCAGTTCAAAATTAATTACCCATAATCTGAAGCCTGGCGAATCTCAAAGCAAAGTCCAAACGCTCACCCACAGATGTAGCACGGTGTCGCATGGTCCGATTCCAACCGCTGTCAACCAGTTGTTCGAGGCGGGGTTTAAGCCGCACGTCCGGAGGCCTCCTGGCTCGTGACGACGACCATTCCCCAAAGTGAAGAACGCAGGGGTCCAGTGGAGGTGAGAGAATTGGTAACGTAACGAACGGTTTAATTACATGGTTGCGATACAGTCGTCAAATCCGAGAAAACAACTGAGCAGCCTCACGCTCTGCCTTATATAGGGTCCGTTTTCTCCCTCACTCCCCGCCAGGGCAGCAGGTGCGAGTAGCCAACCGCCGCTAAGTGCGTTGCAGCAAAGACCGCCGCGTAGTAGCCAGAAGTGCGTCGTAGCCATAGTTCTCCGCAGTTAGGTCATGCCTCTCTCCCCTTCCGGAGCGCACGAACCCACACGCACACACACACACGTCCCGTTGACGTCACGGTTGCGTTGAGACTCGTTTTGGGCAGGCTCCGACAGGTGGGCGACAGTCCTGAACAGATCGTGACTCGTTTCCGCAGCGTTGAAACTCGGAAGAAGGTTGCCGAAGGTTCCATTATTAACACTCTCCACGGCCGCCTCGCATTTCGTGATTTAAAAATTGAACCAATGATGCCAAGTCGCAAAAGTCAGAGCTCAGTGTGCGGGACCACATAAAAGATAATAATTTAAAGTTCAAGACATATTCAGAAAGTAAATTTTTATGGACGATGATACATATATTAAAAAAAGTCTGGAAATAGTGTCCACTATGTCGAAGCCTACATTAGCCAACCAGAGTAATTCCTGTTATTTTAATCTTTTCCGCCTTATGAACTGCGACATTGTGCTCAACAACTTTACATGCCATTGATATGTAATATAGAACTCAGTAAACTTTAAAAATGTGGTTAATAACTTGTGATGAGACGTCTATATAATTAGTGTGTCGACAATCAGCTGCATGATATTTGTAACATTACGCTGCGAATGTTGAAAGAATGGTGTGGAGAAAACATTTTTATTAACGCTTTTTAACGACTGAATAAAGTTTTACAAATCTTTCTTTAGTATGGCTTATATGCGTCCGCTTTGACATATGAGATCATACTCTGCATATTATATCACGCCTTAAGAACGTGTGGATCTTCAAAAAGGCACCCAATAAAATCATCCTTATCTTGGTCATTAGAGACGTCCCAGCAGACGGCACTCCCACAACTGTGTAATTTGCCGCTAACTCTCGGTATGGGAAATAAGAGACTGCATGAAAGGAGATCTTCTAGGTGTTTGAGAGTACACTACGCCAAGCTCCAGTTAATGTCTTAAAATATATCGTAAGCATATAAATAATTTTAACTTTCTAGTTTCTTGAAGTCAACTCAGCGCTCTTGTTTAGGTAAACAATTTCGCTTACTGAAATAACGTAGATTTGAAATTCTGTAAATAAAATGTTAATTGAGGTACTGCCATGTCCGGACGTATCTTCTTGGTGTCCCAAAAAGAGGCCAGGTTTTCTAAATCGACCGCAAAATTAAGTTTCTTAACCTATCGCGCTACGATTGTGTGCAGTATTGCCCACAGTTGGTGTTTTTGTTTAGTTTGCAAAGAGCCAACTTATCTGAGGAAAAAGTAAAGAAAGAAAAAGGCTTAGCTCCTATGAAAACGCAGCGAAGCCACCGGTCTGCAAACAATACGGCGCCGTTTCGCACGGGAAAGAAGAAATGGCGCAAGCGGTTGTGACGCCAACTGCCGCCAACGAACGAGCATATAGCGCCGAGAGCCGGTGTCAAATATAAGACAATCTTTTCGACTCAAAAGCGGCGCGCGTTCCGCAGGCGGCGACAGTCGCAGAAACAAAAACAGGCTCCGTAATAACAAGGAACTGCAAAGCAGACGACCTAAGTGCCACGAAAGAAACAGTCAAACTAACCCAACAAACCAATTTGAATCAATTATATGTCCATTCAATGTGTTTTATTAGTAAGGATGATAAAATAATGCATTCGCAACTGATATCAAAAAAGCTCGCGCCACTTTTGAGTAAAACAAATCGTTTGCTAAAGACGCCGGCTCTCGGCGACGGCCCCGTATTGTTTGAAGACCGGTGCATAGAGTTATTACAATAAACGCTAGAGGCTCAGCTGGCGCTAGTGTCTACGGGACTTCCGGTTGCAAATTGAACCAGACAGCATGAAGTCTACATTTCTAGCCTACCTGTGTATTTCTATGGGAAAACGCGCGTGAATTCTGTCTCTTCGGCGGAAAATAACATGAATAACTTTTGTAATTTTAGTTTTACCGGATAGTATGTACCTTTATTGGTATTGTGAAAGTGTAAAGGATTTAGTTTACAGCATTTTTCTTTACCACTGAACAATGTTAAACTTCGCTCTATCTGAGGTCCAAACCTCTGTTCCAAGGAAAGTATGTAAACACGAGCGATGATTCTAAGCAAACTAACGATCGAAAGGAATGTAGAGTGTGTTCAAGGTTTGCTAGCATTTAGGTGTTGCTTATATATTGTTAATATGCCCGTCCTGTCATTGGATCAAAATGACTCCGTCGTGCATCCTGGCGATCGGATAAAGAAACATTCGAACGCAAAATATAAAGCACGTGAACTACGAAAGGTGTGCCTTTTTATTATCTCCTATGTCGGCAGTTTTTATCGGGCACCTGCTCTCTGGCTCCCCCTAATTGCAAAGATTTCGAGCGTGCGGGTGATGATTTGAACCCAGAACAAGCATCTTCGCACATATGCATGAGCAGAAAGAATAAAGCAGTACTTATTTATTGCAAATCTGACAATATTACGTGGCTTTCAATTTATTTTGATCGTCTGCATGCACAAGGAGTAACTTATCCAGTGTTACTGCGTAGTTCTTGCCGTCTCTCTTGGTTTTCCACATGTCCTTCGTTCGTTTGGCACGTATATCCCCCATGCTGGAAAGCGTCGACGCCTTGTTCGCGCTAACAGTGTCCGACAGTGCACATAAATACACGTACAAAGCGGTTTCAGCAACGTTTTTCATGCGACGAATTTCAAATAAAAATGCTGTAACTAACCAATTATTTCGTCTGCGTGACTGAGAAATGTTCCAATCTGCTGAGTACGTACGAATTATTCGTGATATTTGCTCTTATAATCGAGCGGAGACAAAAAATGCACTCCCTTTTTCCCATAGAAATGCATTACCCGAAGTCACTTTTTGACTGCTTCCTGTCTGCTTCAAAATGAAACAGCACACTAGCGCCACCTGACTCTCTAGCGTTTATTCGTTTATTGTAATAACTCTATAGACCGGTGGCGTCGCTGCGTTTCCATAAAAGATAAGCCTTTTTTTCTCTAATCTTTCCTCAAGTAAATTCGCTCTTTGCAAATTAATAAATGCACCATTTCTTGGCAACGTTGCACAAAATCGAAGCGCGATAGGTTAAAAAAACGAATTTTGCGGTAGATTTAGAGAGCCTTGCCGCTACTTAGGACACCCGGTAAGTACATTACGTCCTAACGTTTCGAAGGGGGATGTGATCATTTCAAGCGAGGAACTCATGAGATGTCAGCCTTGTCATCTTTATTATCAATTTAATTCATAAATTATGGTGCATTAGGAAATGCATTTATTTACGTTTCGCCTGTAAACTAATTTTGTAATTTATAATTTATACCAATTTATTACGTCGATTTTATTAGGTATAAAATTTGAGATGGAATCATCAGTACTGCTTTGAAATTTGACCGCATTTTATTCCGATTTGTTCGTTTTCCAAACCCGTCCACATGCAATTCACAAGAGTCAATATAGGACAAGTTATTGGCTTCGTTGCTAATCATATAATTGCTTCACTTCAAGCGAGTCTCTTTGCCAAGCCTGAACGTGAGAATAAAAACACTCTATATTGTACATAAAAAAATCAGACTGCTATTTTCTTCAGCATGCATTCTCCCCATTTATGTGTGGTGCAGCAGTAACAGCGCTTTGATGTGTGAAACATTAGGGCCAGCACCTCGACGTCACATGTAGAAATCCTATCCGCGTTCCGGGGCTTTCGCTCTCCTGGCCAACACCTGCCGTTCCCCGAGTGCTCGGCGTTGTTTTTCGCCATTCGGCGCATTCAATTGTGTACCCGCCTGTTCGTATTGCCTTTGTATATCCCATGGTTTGCTTTCTTGGCGTGACATGTGCGCCGCATTGTCAAACTTCCAATGGTTGGTTTCACAATGCAGAATTGCTTCCGGCCGTCGTATTTTTGAAGGCACCTGGGAGTGATACTTCGCTTCAAGTCATCTTTTTTTCTCGTTTTTCTCTGACCTTTTAATAAAAAAAAAGTCAGTTTTGTGCGCCAACTATGCCTTTCGGAACCCTGCTTAGGCAGCACAGTTCTTTCGATCAAAATGTTGCTCTTATGCTAAAATGTATGACCCTAAAATGCATTGGAAGTCAAACTAGAACGACACCCGACATTTCTTGAACAAAGTGTGTGCATTTTTGTCTTAAATTACGAAAGAATTGGCAGAGCTTGGTTTGACTGCCTAATGATTTTTTTATCACATGGCATTTTTAAACATAGTTTTTCTACCTTATTTTAAAGAATATTCATTGTGAATATTAAAGTACCTTTTAAACATGACTAGACATTTCAGAATGTTTGTTAAAGTTAATCCATTGTGTACCATTTAACAGAACGTTATAAACGACGACGACTTTTTTAACACATGTTTAACATTTGCTGTTGATTTTTATATAAGTTTTAATATTTAGTACGCATGAATGTACTCAGTTTTGGTTTTGCTGTGTTTATCAGTTTTTGTTTCATGCTGCGTACTTTCTTAAAAATATGGGGACTAGATGCCTCTGTAAGGCTGGACTACCTTTAGTCTCTAGCTCCCTTCCTGGCCGGGCCATTGAAAATTCCTCTGAACTTCAATAATTGGGCCTCAATCCTGCAGAAAATGGCAGATAAATGTGTAATTGTTTTATTTTTTAATTTCCCACAAACATTATTAGTTCATGTATGGCACTTTGACATTCCTGTTTCAAGCAAAGTAAAAAAGAAGAAAAAATATATTGTGTTTACTTTGGCCATTTAGGCCAAGAAATTAGCCTGTCCCTAGCTAGCCCTTTGGAGCGAACCCCCATTAAGCACACACAGGCCCCTTCAATTGCCAAACTGGGAAAGATACATTTTTTTCGGACATGCTGCGTTGGTTAGAAAGGAAATCTGTGACTCCTAAAGACGATGCGTCAGACCGCGTGCAATACATAACACCGTTCCCAAAGTTTATACAACAAGGATCAACAACCCCAACAAACAAATGCAGAATTAACACCAACAACATATAGAGAGTTAAACAGGATTAGATATATCTGAACAAATTCCTTGTTTTGCCCCCTCTCCTTCTTTTCAAAAGGTCCCTCTTTCAGCCGTAGTCGATAACACGCACCGATTAGGTTTGTTTTAAAACCACATTTCACCGAGACCCAAATGGCCTAAAGTGACGTAGAAACGAACAAATGTGCAGTTTGAAAATTCTTATCTAGGCGTATTAAAACGCCGCCACCAGGACGATCGTTTCGATCGCGCCGATAAAAAAATGAAGTTTGAATGACTTGGCAGTATTTTGTTGTCGTCTATGTAAGGGTGTGAAGCCAGGTCTCGGTAATCAGTACTATCTTAGCATAATTACAATGTAGCGCAAAGACAACACAGGAAGGAGATAGAGATATTAAAGAACGCTATGAGCGTTCTTTCCTATCTCTGTCTCCTACCTGCGTTGTCTTTGCGCTACATTTTAATTATGCAAAACCAACTAGCCCAACAGCTCATTTTAACACTATCTTAGCGTCACAGGTGGAAACAAAGGAACACAATTTGTCATGTTTTGGTAGTAAACTACGCGCATTTATCTATAAAACACTGATAGGAGAGCAAGAGGAAAAACGTGCCTGTTCCTACACCCCGCGTGGGCCTAACCTGAAGCACTTGCCACAGAGTTCAACACCGGGTGGTAAATGATGATATTGGAACCCATATACAGTTCGTCAAAACGCAACTTTCATAGTCCACTCTGAGATTTGTCAAATTTAAGAAGCCAGTAACACGCCGTTTCGGACACGTCGTTTCGGTCCACACATGAGCAGTGGATTTTTGGTTTGTATAAAAAAAAAGCTCGCTATATCAGGCACATCCGTTTTTGGAAAATGAATTCCCAATCTCTGTGGACGTTCAATGTGGGATCTGTCGAGCATGACACCAAGTTGATCACCCGCAAAATTGAAAATCTTTGTTCGGATAAATTCCAAGGCTCGTTGGCAGCATCGGTTATACCATGGAATACACGATTACACCGTCGCGAACGGTTTTCAATGTCATGAAGTCGAGATAAAATAGTTTTCGTTGCAGACAATTGCACAAGTTGGAATGTTTTAGAACACAAATATCTGCTTTGACCTGTGTAATATAAGAGATTTTATTTTGGAATGAAGCAAGTTTGGCGTTTAGAGCCGTTACTCAGATATTTGGTTGAGCCTGCTTGCTAAGTATCGCCTCAACATCGGCGTTTGAGGCAGCTTGGCCCGTCGCAAGGCTAGTAATATTAGTATAAAGTTTCCGAATTGGCTTGTGAATACTATTAAATTTTCTGAGAAGCTCTGGATATGCGGCAGGGGGTAGCGATCGGGAACTGTGCAGGCGTTCAGCGCTCTATAGTCTCCGCACGGTCGCCAGTCGTGGGGTTTTTTTAGGGACCATGTGCAGAGGTGATGCCCATTGCTCGCTGAGGGTCGTACGATGCCTAGCTGCAACATATGGTCAAACTCACGACGTGCGATGGCGAGGCGCTCGCCGGCAAGCCGACGAGGGCGTGCGGAGACGGGTGGGCGGTAGTTATGATGTGGTGCGTGACTCCGTGCTTGGCAGGGAGTTCAAGGTTGTTGGGTCTTGTGAGTGTGGGGTATTCAGTGAGGATGGCTTCATAGCGCGATGTGGCTGGATGTGGTTGCAGCGAAGTCACCGTGAAGTTCGAAAGGATGCCTTGCACTGACAATGATGTTGTCGAATCCGTGAGTCGCCGGGCTTGAAGGTTCACACACAGACCAAAATGTGAGAGGAAGTCTGCTCCTAATATTGGTTGTCGCAAGTCGGCTACGATGAAAACCCATCGAAATGTTCAACGCAGTCCGATTTCGATGGTGAGGGATCGTTGCCCGTACGTCTTGATCGCAGAGCTGTTGACGGCACGCAGGGAGGTGAAGGGCCCTGCTGCTGGAGGCGGTCGCGTGACGCTGGTAAGATGCTGACTTCAGCTCCAGTGTCAACAAGGAAACGTGCCCTGCGATTCGGTCGACGACAAAGAACAAGCGCTTGTTGTGTGGCCTTGGTCACCCGCCGCTGCTAGTGCTGGGCCTCGGCGTTTCCGACCACGAGCAAGGTCTCGTGCACCGTGTGGCTCGCTCACCGAAGCGGCGATGGTACCAGCAGTGCTGGTCAGAACGCGAATCTCGTGGGGACGCAGACCTGTAACGGGAGGGAGTGCGTAGCGGGGATCGCGACAGTCGCGCTGGAGTTGTTTGGGATTGACCCATGGCAGCAATGGCGTTCGTGAGCGCTCCAGTTGGGTTTCTATGTTCAAAGCCCGTGTTTCCCAGGCTGTTGGTTCCGGTGTTGCGATAGCACTCACGGTCTGCGAGGAATATTCCGCGGTGCGGTCGGCAAGCACTGCCAGGCGGTCTAGGGGCATGTCGTCCGCAGCGGCCAGGATCATGCGCATGCCTTGAGGAAGCTTCTGGAGGAACAGCTCCCGCAGTATGGAACCTTGTGCGTCTGAAGCTTGCGGTCCCAAGAGCTGCTTCATCCGGTGTAGAAGTTGCGTTTGGCGACGATCGCCCAGTTCTTCGGCGGTGAGGAGCTGTTGGATGCGGGAGCTCTCCGATGTCATTGTCCTGGCGAGAAGTATTGTCTTCAGATGGTCGTAGGCATCTTCTCGTGGCGGTAGGGCCAACACGTCGTCGAGCTGGTCTGCCACCTCCGCTGGTAAAGAGGCGACGACATGGTAGTAGCGCGCCATTTGCGTTGTGATCCTTCTCAGGTGAAAACGGGCTCGACCTGGGTAAACCAGACTGCGGGTTCTTAGGCCAGAACGTTGGTAGACGAACCTCATCGCAGCGAGAGCGGAGTCACCAGAGGTTGCTGTCACGTCACCGTCGGAAGAAGCGTTGCCTTGATCCATGTTTACCTGGACCGGCGTCCGAGG